>JARQOC010000005.1:486380207-486551936 GCA_033576535.1 Allobates femoralis
AAAAACCAACATGCTGCGTCCCGGGTGCGGATGCTGGACACCGGAAGCAGCAGATATCGTCCGCATCCGCACCCGAACGCAGCAAGTGCAGGCACCATGCGTTCCTATGTTAAACATAGGATTACTTGGGAAAGGTGTTTTGCGATCCGCGCTGCCAGACTGACTCGCATCAAAGAAGACACTTGTAGATGAAGTGTTGATCAAATCCTTCTTTTATTCACCCACCTGGCACCTTCATCAGGGTGGGCACCGAAACGCGTCGGTGAATAAAAGAAGGATTTGATCAAAACTTCATCTACAAGTGTCTTCTTTGATGCGAGTCAGTCTGGCAGCGTGGATCGCAAAACACCTTTCCCAAGTAATCTGATGCTTCTCCACGTCTGAGTGGTCGGTGAAGGTCCAGCAGCAGCCATCAGGATATAATTCCTAACACGTCTTCAAACCAGTTATGGGTGACACAACTGGATCAGGTGAGTGAACCCCTGTTGCTCACTGAGTTTACAATTTAGTGTCTAGTGATAAGGGCACTATTGCGCCTCTTGTTCCCCCAACCCCCCCTTTTTGTATTTATGTTAAACATAGGAACGCAGTGCGCATGCGTTTGACTGCGTATGGGAACGCAGCAATACGCTGCCTTCTCATACGCAAATGTGAAGCCAGCCTTAATGAGTATCACTATATACTGTACTATCTGTGCGAGTAGCAAATAGTAATGATTACACTCTCTCAACCCTATTTTTGGTGATCCTTGTCTACTTTGCACTCTGCTTTGTCTGTTACTACTCCTATTGTTTGTTGTAACACTTGGAAAGTTAATCGCTATAGATTTCTAGTGCCTGCCTTGTTTGTTCTGTACAAGATAATGTAATGAGAAGCCACCACTGCAACAAGTCAGTTCTTGAATTTTTTTATCTTCTAAATATTCCATGATCAATTGTTAGTGGCTTTATTAAAATATGAGAGCATTTAAAAATGTCTGCACCTCAGCAAATAGTGGAAGATCACATAATGTTACTGGCTGGGTTCAACAAGTGCAGATGCGCATAACACTGGGGAACAATTTGCAAAAAAAAATTCTGTTGAGTTAGGTTTTTGAGCTGATTTATACTAAAATTGGCATGCTGATTCCAAAAATGTAGTCAGTTTTTTTCTAGCACGTCAAGTTTTTCCTCCACAACTTACCTGCCAGAGATGCACAATTGCACTGATATCTGTAATAAGACTTGTTATCTGATTACAATTCGACTCATATTTGTTTATAAAAAACATGATAGTGTTAAAAAACATATTTGTCATGCCTATTTCTTATATATTTCATTTTTTGTTCATATTTGTACTATTTAAAAAAAAACAACACTTTTTAGGTACAGTAGTTTACATATTTTTGAGAAGACAAAAATCCTATAGTTCAAAAACTTGACGTGATAGAGAAAAACTGAGATCATTTCTGGATTCAGCATCCAAAAATTAATTAAGAACAGTTGTCTGACCTAACTCCTAAAAAATTGTGTTCCCCAGTGTAATCGATGTGATTCGAATTGGGAAAATCACTTATATCGTACAGGGAACTCGATTCACTGCTAAATTATTTAATTAAGATTGAATGTTGCTTATTATGCTCTGGGCTCTCAAGACATCAAAGCATAATAAACCTGTAATGTAAAAAAATAAATAAATTCATACTTGCCTCACCTCCCACCTCTCTTGTCACCTTGGCCTGCCCCTCCTGTTCTCTACTCCTCTTGTTTCCTAACTCTTTCTTCCTCTGCCTCCTCCTTAGTGTAATCGCTCCTTGCCAAACTTCTAGCTTGACTAGGTCTTTGACATCACTGTGTACTGTGCCATAATTTGGGCAAAAGTTCTTTGGACGAAGTGCCTTAACGTCCGTGCTGCTGCTACAGGATCAAAGAAACTGAAACACAGGGATGTCTGGATCAGCAAAAGCCTTTATTTTCCAACGCGATTTGGAGCCTCCTACCGAGCTCCTTCCTCAGGGATGGTAATTCCTGTGCCTCGGTTCCTTTGATCCTGTAGCAGCAGCGCGGACATTAAGGCACTTCGTCCAAAGAACTTCTGCATCACAACCACGGTTTCCTGTGGGAGTGCGGTCCCTGCAGCAGCTGCCATAACGCTTTTCTACCAGTTGTGGGTGATCACAACTGACAAAGGTGAGCAATTCCACATCACTAAGCGAAAGTGTTTAATTGAGATAAGACCCTATATGCGCATTTTTTTGTTCGCATAATTTGGGCAACACGTATAGTATTGTTGTGACATGATAATGTGCACAGCTATGGCACAGTGGCATCAGAGGCTTAGTAGAGCTGTAAGCTATGGCCTAGAGTTAATATGTCTAAGAGGATGTGCACGACGGGAGAAGGGGAAAAGAGGCAATGAAGACCAGATTCTGTGCTACCAGGGTGGCAGAACAACTGGGAAGTGAGGTGAGTATTAATATGTTTTTTTTAATTTGTTTGCCTGGCCCAAGTTCAGCAAAATGGAGGCTTAATCTGGCTTCCATTTTGTGGAATTCATGAATAATTACAAAAATCTGTATTCTGGTGATTATTCATTTTTTTGTCAAATTCAAGGAGAATTCAATTCTGCTTAAATACATCATCACTAGAGCACAAAGCTGTGTGTCAGGAGCTTTGTGGCATGGGTTTCCAAGTTTGTACAGCTGTCACGGATAATGGCATTGTTCACACACAATTTGTGTTTTTTTTAGCACTCCTAAAACCACATGCGTTTTTTTAGGAGTGCTAAAAAATGTCTCTTGTGTGTCTGAAAGGAAATACAGCCTTTTTGGACTTTGTAATTTTTTCCTCAAAAACGCAGGCAAAAACGCAAGCGTTAACGCAAGGTGCACAAATGTACCATTTAAAAATGCATGCGTAGGGCCCCATGTTATAGAAACGCATGCGTTTTTTGGACTGGGGAAAAAAACGCAAATGGAGCTGAAAAACGCATGTACACTCAAGTGTAACATGCGTTAATGCACCTGCGTTTTTTTTAACAGCACAAAAAACGCAGAGATGGGCAAAAAAGCTCATGTGTGTGAACATGGCCAATAACAGGGGGACTGGGTCTTCTAGACGGGCCTTAGCTGTCCCTTATTTCAGAGATACCTCTGATGATGAAGATATCTGCTCCTAGCCAGCCCAGATCCATAGGTCCATAAAGACATGGTTGGACAAATTTGGTGTGGAATAGTGATGGGCGAATCCTAAATTACTCGGAATCGCTTGACTCTAGCGAGTCCGAGCACAGGACTCGCTACTCGTTGCGAGTCTAGCGGGTCCAATGTTAATGAATGGGGAAGCGAGTAATAGCGAGTAGTGTGAGATTTACAAATCGCAGATGTGTCTCGGAAGCTTCAGCCTGAAGCAATCCTAGTTTTGTCATTTATTTGCATTGCTCGTTTACTTTGTAAGTAATCGCTGGGAAACTCGCACAGATAAGAGTCCTGCTTTCTCCTCTGTGCTGGCTGCCAGCTCCAGGGTCCTAGAGCCCGCCTGCTGCCTGATGTAGCAGTGCTGAGATTGTTCTCAGTCTGCTCATTCCCTGTGTACAGACATGAATGTCTGTGCACAGAGATGATGTAGCAGAGCTGAGATTGTTCTCAGTCTGCTCATTCCCTGTGCATAGAGATCTATATCTATGCACAGGGGATGTAGCAGAGAGGACATCGCGTTTTGGACTGCGTCGGACGGAAGAGGATTTTTTTCATTAAAGATGGAGTCCCTAATGGCTTTTTTTTTTATTTCTAATAAAAAATTTTCTTTGTGTTGTGTTTTTTTTAAAACAATTTAATAGAAATTCATGGCGGTCATGTCTAATATTGGCGTGACCGCCATAAATTTCGGGCTTAGGGCCAGCTGATAATACAAAGCTGGCCCTAACCTCTTTATTACCCAGCGTGCCACCGCTACCAGGGCCGCTGGAAGAGCGGGGTTCAGCGCCAGAGGATGGCGCTTCAATGAACGCGCCATCTTCTGGGGCGGCTGCGGGCTGCAATTTGCAGCGGGGTGTGCCCAGAAAGCTTGGGCATCCCTGCGCTGCGGATTCCAGCCCCCAGCTGCTTAGCTGTACCTGGCTAGACATAGAAATTGCGCGGAGCCCCACGCATTTTTTTAAATTATTTCATGAAATTCTGAGATTCTGACTCTGACTCTGAGACTCTGACTCTGAAATTCATGAAATAATTAAAAAAAAATGCGTGGGGCTCCGCGCAATTTCTATGTCTAGCCAGGTACAGCTAAGCAGCTGGGGGCTGGAATCCGGAGCGCAGGGATGCCCAAGCTTTCTGGGCACCCCCCGCTGCAAATTGCAGCCCGCAGCCGCCCCAGAAGATGGCGCGTTCATTGAAGCGCCATCCTCTGGCGCTGAACCCCGCTCTTCCAGCGGCCCTGGTGGCGGTAGCACGCTGGGTAATAAAGGGGTTAATACCAGCTTTGTTATACAAGCTGGTATTAAGCCCGAGATTCTTAATGTCAGGCCACGTTTGACCCAGCCACTAAGAATCTCCAATAAAGGGTTAAAAAAACACAGAGAAAATTTTTTATTTGAAATAAAAAAAAAGCCATTAGGGACTCCATCTTTAATTAAAAAAATCCTCTTCCGTCCGACGTAGTCCAAAACGCGATGTCCTCTCTGCTACATCCCCTGTGCATAGATAGATGTCTATGCACAGGGAATGAGCAGACTGAGAACAATCTCAGCACTGCTACATCATGTCTGTGAGCAGGAGGGCTCTAGGACCCTGGAGCTGCACAGAGAAGACAGCTGGACTTGGCTCGCAAAGAAACAGCAGTTACTTTGCGAGTTTCCCTGCTATCACTGGCACAGTAGCCGAGTCTAATGCAAACAATGGCAATCCTAGTTTTGTCAGCGTTTCTGACAAAACTAGGATTGATATTGATTTGCATTGGACTCGTGCGAGTAATCACTGGGAAACTCTCAGAGTACCGAGTCCTGCGAGTCCCTTACTACTCGCCGAGCAACGAGTCCTAGCGAGTAGATTCGCCCATCCCTAGTGTGGAAGAACCTGACTTTCCTACTCATGACCTGGCCACAACCACGTCAAACAGATATGGAGTAGAAGAGAGATTGGGGACCCTATTTTCCCAAGATCAGTGTCTGCCTCCTAGATGTTTTTCTGCGTGAATAGACAAACATACCCACAAACTTCGAAATCCTTAATTAAGCCTTCTACAAAGAAAGTAAACTGTTTCAGCAGTAAATGGATGATCAATTCCATAGTTATACCATTACAATGGTGGGAGGATTGTGTTTGCTTGGAAATTTGAAATCCTTCCACACAACTATGGAGGTTTCATTTAGTCCCCATTAGACTGAGCTAAGTGAATTGTTGAAGCCAAGATTTTGCTATTGAGTTGAATTGGAGCTATGGATATATGTATCTTCAGTAATGTCCCACTAATTGTAGTAGGGTTCTGATCCGATGACATGAAGTAGAGATGTTGCTCCCAGACCAGGGTCTTGGGAATCTTTTTGCTCACCTCTAATATTCATATTTTCACACATTAAGGTTTAACAGACTGCAATAAGTTTATTGTAAGAAACTGGGTGGTATTACATTTAAAATAGCTGTATTGCAGTGATCATATGGCATCTTGATTGTTTTTTCCTGCTTGAAAACACATTTCCAATGTCAATCAGTCACTATTAAACCAACAGTTCCGACATCATACACTGGGGTCCTGGGTTCCAATCTCACCAAGGACAACATATGCAAGGAGTTTGTATGTTCTCCTCATGTTTGCATGGGTTTGCCCCAGCACTCCAGTTTCCTCCCAAACTCCAAAAACATACTGATAGGATGTTTAGATTGTGAGCCCCAATGGGGACAATGTTACAAATGTATGTAAAGCATAATAGAATTAATAGTGCTATATAAATGAATAAATATTATTATTATAATATGTGTTTATTTGAACATTTGTTTTGGAGCATACAAGGAGAGCAAACAGAAGGATACAAATCCCCCCACTGTGAGTGATTTCTACTGAACTTTCCCTCTGTGCTGTGCAGTGATGTCATTACATGAATATTCATTCCTTTGGGAGTGTGCAGCAGAGAACTAAGTGATCAGTCATTATGATTGACAGATGGAACAAATCTCTTTATTTGCAGTTTGCAGAGGATATGAGGGAGTTAAACATGATATCAGTTACTAATGAATTTTTGGCCTGACAGATTCCATTTAAGGCTCATTAACACCTCAGTTTTTCACACATGACTATCTCAGTGATGATAGTCTGTGAGGTTGTTCACTTGTCATTAATTATTTTTGGACCGAGTGGATTGTGAAAAACTGTGGAAATGTCTAATATTCATCCAAGGCTATGGGTTCATGAACATATCAGATGGCATTTGGATGCCATCCATGCGCTACCTGTTTTTCACTCACTAGGACATAGAAGGTGGGTAAACTTTTTTTTTCTCATCCATAAAAAATAGATAAAACTCTAAAGACACACTGAAAAATTCTAATGAAAATCCCCCATACGTTTTTCATCTGACGTCTGACATCTGAATGAGGCCTAACAGTTTGGACCAGGGTGTGGGAACTCCAGGCCTCGAAGGCCAGCAAGAGGTCATGTTTTCAGGATTTCATTAGTATTACACAGGTCATAATTGAATCACCTGCCCTGGTGATAATTCCAACCTATGTGCAATGCTCAGGAAAACCTGAAATACTGCAAGTTTGATGGCCCTCGAGGCTTAGAGTTTGCCACCCCTGGTTTAGACCTTGGAATCCCAAACCATTGGATAAATCTTGACTTGTAGAAAGAATAGCATGTTGAATTGCACTAACCACCCATCAGGATGGTAAACGATGGGCAGCCAAAGTTATTAAAAAATACACTTTATTTCTACGCGTTTCATGGTGGATACAAATTTTCAAAACCTATTTTGACTGGATTCCGAATTAATAGAATCTAGGACCGGCTACGCTCAAAATCAAGAGATTTATTATATTATGTCAAAATTTGCACAACTTTAAAAAGTGACCAAATATGAAACATAAGCCAAAAGAGAACAAATATAGTTTAATTAAAAGTATGCTATAAAATGTGCAAATCTCAGCATTTCTTGACTCTGGAAAAAATAGCAAGTGAAATTCCACATCAAACGATGGTCTGGATGAAAAATATGGTTACAGGAAAGAGAAAGGAAAGCAATATAATATTTACAGAGTGGAAGATCCAGCACATTTAGTCTTCGGTATGATTTATGATGTTGATTGAATTTTAATTTATATTACTGTTTTAATCAAATAGTACATTTGTGTTTCAATACTTTAGTCACAAGGATATGATACAGTCATTAGTCATTAGAAGGGACCAACAAAGTAGTACAAAATGACCACTGTTGGTAGATAACGTTATTGTGACCAGGTTGGGTTTTACCTGTTTTGCCCGTTTATCTTCTATTAAAAAAGATTGAAGAAAAAAACCAACACAACTTTACTAGCTTGGTCATTAATGAGTTCACTAACAGTACTAAAAATCTAAATATTCTATTCAAGCTCTTAAGTTGGTGATTCTCCTTCATAAAACTAATGACAACTGTATGACTTAGTGATTTAGTATGCTGTAAAATCTAACAAATTATATATTCTCAGTAAAGGAGACCCAGAATACTCTGAGGATCTGGTTACATCACTTCAGAACTATGACACATCTGAATAAATTACCTGACTAATGTAATAGATTTGTAAGCAATTTATTAACTATTTGTTAACTGCTCCCACCCTATAGAAATGCTGATAATTGTTCTGCTTCTTAATAGGTAGCTCCGCCACCCCACCCAGCGACCACTACCACAACACTGGTTATGCGTTATTTTTTATCTCATAGTGCCCGTGACCTTCAGTGGGCCGAGCGTGCCGTGTAAATCTTCTGAGTTATACCATGTTGTGTTACAGAAGGGATATACTAATTGATGTGTGTCACCTCCAGAAAGTTGGTCTATTATGAAACATCACAATGTCGCAAATAATTTAGTTATTCTGGTGTTCCTGTCCCCTTCCGCCTCCACCTTCTCAACCAGCATTGCCCCCGTCAGGTCAGTCAATAGTTCTGATAGCGTCGATGCCGCTGCTGACAACCAGTGTCGTAATATCAGTCATTTGTGTAGCACCATGATGGTGTGTAGTAATTTTCTCTGTGCCTTGTCTAGACCCAGGTCCCCCAGGATATGGAATATCCACACTAGGCAGTTTAGTGGGACTTGATGCTGTAGTATGCATTATGTCCAGCTCCTCACTACCTTCAAGGATTGAAGGATAACCCTGCATTCCTATATCCTATGGAACATGTTTACCCCCTTGTCCCCACATTTTGGACATGACTGTTTTCTGTCTGGATGTGCCTTGTTGGGTGGTATATTGAACCCCAGAATTGTCCCATGCATCAATCTAAAATAGGTGTCCCTCCAGCTTTCGTTCACGATGTTCTTACGCACCTCGCGCCAACCCATCAGGATCTTCCGCTCGATCTCTTCATCTTGTAGTCTTGCCTCCCATCTTTTCAGAATCCTGCACGGCCCCAATGGGACTAGGTCTCGCCTTAGGGTGGTGTATATGGTGGATAAGCTAGCATCTGCTATGTCCCTATCTAGTAGAGTGTCCGGTATATGGTTTGAGCATTCCTTCCTTGAGTCAAATAAGCGATGGAATAAATGCAGCCTCAATTGTTCAAACTGTAGAGCATGGGAATGGTTAAGTCGCCACCTCCTAAATGTCTCTGTCGCCGTCAACCACCTCCTCGCCTCCATCTGCATTAGATCCGATAGAGTCAACACATCATTTTGTTTACATGTTAATATTCTTTTTGATTTTGAGGGAAGAAACATAGCGCAAAACAGTATGGCATTCATATGGTGAAACTGTAAAGTACACAAAGAAATCTATCTATTCTAGCTAAATGTTCATGTTTTTAATTCTCTGTTAGCAGGTCACTTTCCACCCACGTATAGACGATGCCTTTGAAGAAAAGAGGGGCATTCACTTGAACACACTTAGGCGGTACACTTTGACATTTGATTACTGGGCTCAAATAAATCTGTCCATTTTAATCTCAAGTATCTCAGCTTTTTTTTTTACATTTTCATCATGTTTTTCTTTAGCAGTAATACATGTTCATATTCCGATATTCACTGATTGTATTCACTGTTTGCAACCCTTAGCATTTTGGAGTGCAACAATTTTTTATGTTATAGTATATGTTATGCTGTATGCGCACTGCGGGGCTGGGAATCTGGCGCCTGCGCAGAAAGCATCACTGTGCCTGTTCCCTTCTCCCTCCGCCTCTTTCAGTGATGCTGTCTGTGCAGGCTCCAGATTCCCAGCCCCGCAGAGTGCATACAGCATAACACACCACAGGGCCGGGATCTGGTGCCTGCGCTATACGCAGGCGCAATCTGGAGATGTCATGTGACCTAAATTGTCAGGCATAGTGAACGGAGCATGCCTGAGAACTAATTAATCTGGGCAGGCAAAGATGAAATCAGGAGTAGGAGAGGAGTTGGCATCAGGAGAACAGAGGAGGATGACTGACATCAGCAAGGAGTTTAGGTCCTGCGGAGAGAGCATACCTCCCAGACCTTTTCCAGGTATTAGCATACATGGTGGGAAATTTTTAAAAGTATTTATTTTGGTGTCCTTGGGGGGTATCAAGATAAGAGTCACCTTCAGAAAATGCAGCATGGGGCGCTGCTGTAGGTGGCCCTTTTAGTTTAATAGGCCCTGGGGGGACAGGTTTCCTTTGATGAAAACTTGTTTGCATATTTTTTGAGGTTTATACTCCAGTTTTTCTCCTGTTTTCCAGTCTATTTGGAGTTGCTTGTGTGGGCCAACTCTACAAATGTGGTTTGTTCACCCCACACTATTTATGGATCTTTTGATTCTAATACTATTATGCCAGGTTGTCGGAGGGATTGAAACCAAATATTGATCTTGATACTATTTGAATTTATTCTTTTTCATTCTCTTTAGCCACTTTGCGTTTTTCTCTAACAAAGTTAGAAATCAAAAGGAGTCTGCACAACTTAAACTTTCAAATGTTTTCTTCTGAAAAGTCCCTGCCTCGGGGAAAGGAATTTGTGGATTTTAGGATGTGTTGAAAAACTCAACATATTAAATCATATCCAGGTTGTCCATTTTGGGGGCTCCTATTTGAACACCCAGGGCAGATACGTTGAATGGCTTCATCTATGGATTAGTCATTGCCTTCACGTTTCCACTGTACTAAGATCAAAGAAAAATAAACCTGGAAACAAAGTGAAGCCTGAATGGAGTGTGGAGATTTAGGGATCATGGGAAATTTTTCTGAGCTTCTCTGGCAGGCCATTGCAGATCTGTTCAATTTCAGTAACAAACTTCTCTATTCTGACTTTGTACTTTCTACTTTGTAGTTTTGCTTTTCTGCTCTGGGCACAGACGCTGTATAGATTTCTCACAATAACAGGATATTAAATTCCAGAACCTCCCCATCTTTAAAATAGCAGCACATTATGAATGCAACTCTTTCTTTTTAATGTGTTCCGCTAGCAGAAATATTTTCTTACATGTGTTCAGCATTTTTTTATTGCTTTCTATTCAGTCAACAATTTGTGTTCATAATTATTTGTATTTATTGAATACTTTTGGCCTGAATGTATGTCTTGGCAGATAGAGTCAAATTCATTTAGAAATGAAGGCTAAATGATCTCTAATCATTTGCATGTATTCTATTTCTTGGAATTATTTTACAGTTAGCTATAGTGTATTTGACAATCTAAAATAAAATGTATACATTTTTTTTTTTTGTTTGCATTTATGTATTTTGATCAAACTAAACTGCACTTGCCTCTTCCTTCATTAAAGGGGTTGTGTTATGAACAATTGTACATTTTAATTATAGATCTTCAAATAAAAATAAGTTCCATAATTGGATGTGTTAAAAACATATATTCCTCTCCCAAGATATTCATATAAATGTGCCTCAGTGTGATATATGTGTCCGACTATACAGGAACAAGTCGGATTATTATTATTTATTATTATAGCACCATTTATTCCATGGCTTGTTACATGTGAAAAGGGGTATACATAGACAAGTACAATATTTATGAGCAATTCAAGGCAATACCACACCTCATGGGCAGTAGAGAAAGTAAAAGAGTACACAGACATTACAACCAGGGATCACAGCTGATTCTTTCTGTAAGGAAAAGCATTTCATTACCTGTTTAAAAAATTTTTTTTATCATCACAGAAAGATTCAGCTGTTATCAGGGGGTGGACTGGCCCAGGTGGCAGGGGGGCAAGTGCCCCCCCGGGCTGGTGGTATGTCGCACATTTAAGGCCGGCCCCCTGCTGAAATGGGCCGGCTTCACTTTGCGGCAGCAGCAGCTGGTAGAATAGCATCCGCGATGGACAGCTGGGTGAGTGAGCACCAAACTCATCCCCACCCCCCAAAGGTGTTTGGTTCCTAGATGACAATGTGACTGGTGACATGCGCTACGTGAATCAGTCCTCCCTGCTGCATGAACATCTACCTTCTTGATTCCACAACCTGTAGGTTAGTGAAGTGGTCACCTTAATGAAGGACAGCATTGGGTGGTTTGCGATAAGTCACCACCATGGAGGAATCCCTAGAATGGCCGCAGAAAGCCAACATGGAGAGGATGCTGCATTGGCTGGACGCCAGGGCTGACCTTGTTAGCCAGCAAGCTGCAGAAGATCTCACAGGGGCCAGAAATCCTAAAGGGTCTGCCCAGGTACTTCCCGTGTGTCCTCTTCTCCAGCAATGGCCATGATTGGGTTTTCTGGGGACAGGTTGTGGGAGAAAAGGCCCCAGTAGGTGTAGCCACTAGACCGCCCGGCAGCGGACTACAGTGTAGAATGGCCACGTCCATCCCAGTTAGCAATGAGAAAGATGCTATAGAGTTTTTTCTCCAATTAATAAGGACTTCCCTAAAAAAGGCCTGTTGGTTTGCTGACCCATCCTGAAGTTGCCCAGTTGGCCTTATAAGAACTGTTTTGTCTTCTCAGATGAGTGAGGCCAGTTTTTTTGTTAGTTTTATTTTTTCCCTACCCAAGTTTAGTGCCGTTGTGCTTCTCCCTGCTGAATTAGTGGGACTGCAGCCTTAGCACTACACCTCAAAGCCCTTAATGGATTGTACCCTTAATGGATTTTGCATCATTATCTTGATGGCCTGTATCTCATGTTAATGGAGTCTGCTGATCCTTGTGAGAGTTACTTATGTGCTGTGCATATTTATATATCTTTTAAACTTATTATAGTCTGTGCTGCTAACTAGTATCTATATTTAAGTTATCACTGTGTATTATAAATGGGAACTATTAATCATGTAACAACATGTGTTTTTTTAAGTTGCTATAATAAAGCTTATTTACTTTATTCCTTGTGTGCTGGACTGTTTCTGGAAACTAAAAGGTGCTTTTATACTGCCCTACACATGCTGGCGAACAAGCATCAAGCATATAGTTTGAAGGTATGAGGTATGGAAATGCAAGACACTACACAAACTCCAATGAAACAGGGCTGGCCAACTGCAATCCTCAAGGGCCGCAAACAGTGCATGTTATCAGGATTTCCTTAGCATTGCACAAGGTGTTCAAATCATCACTTCTGCAGATTATGAAATTACCACCTGTCCAATGCTAAACAAATCTTGAAAACTTGCACTCTTTGCAGCTCTTGATGATTGTAGTTTGCCACCCCTACCCTAGAAGGGTCTGTAGAGGTAGCCAGGGGCCAAGAGGAATCCTCGAGCCCTTTCATCACCACTGCAGTTCTTCTGGGACCCTCTTAGACCCTGTGCCCATTGTGCTATTTGATTTTTTTTTAACGAAGATTTGAGAATCTGCATCAAAATCTGCCAGTCTATCCTGAGACCAGCAAAGTCTATAGGAGTTCAGAAGTGCTGTGCCAACGTTGTTTTTTTCCTTGCAGATTTGGTGCAATTATTTGAGCAGAAAAAGCTGATTGATGGTGAGCTGTCAAACAGGCAGACTTACCAGCGATGAGCGACCTGCGAGAACGCTGGTAACCAGGGTAAATATTGGGTAACTAAGTAGAGCGCTGTGCTTAGTTACCCGATATTTACCCTGGTTACTAGCTCCCAGCACTTGCTGTGCAGCACTGGGAGGTCATTCGTAATTGGTCTCCCGCTGTCACACGCGCCGATGCTAGTCGCCCAGCGGGAAACCAATGATAAATTTATGGTCCAGTCAATTCTTGCACGATCAACGACCAACGGACTTAGCATTGGTTGTTGATACGTGGAAGACAACTTCTGCATAAAAAGTCCAAAAAAGTGTCAATTAAGTACCCATGTCATTTACATCTACAATTACTGTTTACTCATATATTTGCTGCAGGGCATATGCTCATTTTGTTTTTATCTTAGGTTATATGTACATTTAATAGTTTGAGGTATGCATTCATGCTGACAGATTCCTTTTAATTCCATTTTCCTTGTTCCTTCTGTCTACTCATGATAAAATGAAAGGTTTGTATTCTTATGAAATAGTACAGTTATAAGTTAGAGCAATAGATTTTTGTTCACTCTATTCAATTACCGTACTTATTTGTTTGCATTTATTTAAAGGGATCCTGTAAGGAAATAATGGCATTTAACTTCTTCACCCCTGGGTGATTTTCCATTTTCCATTTTTCGTGTCTTTCTTCCCTTCTTCCAAGAGCCATAACTTTTTTATTTTTCTGTCAATATAGCCATTTGAGGACTTGTTTTTGTGGGATGAGTTGTAATTTGGAATGCCATCATATATTTTACCATATAGTGTACAGGAAAATGGGAACAAATTCCATGTGTGGTGAAATTGCAAAAACAGTGCAATTACATGTTTGTGTTTTGAGTTTTGTAATCACCATGTTTCTATATGGTAAATCTAATATATTGGTATGATGCCTCAGGTGAGTGCGAATTCGTGGATACCAAACATGTATACTTTTACTTTTGTCTAAGTGGTGAAAAAAAAATCAGAAATTTTTAAAGAAAAAGAATTGCACATTTGTGCCAAATTGCGTGACTCGTAGCATTCTTATTTTTTGGATTGTGAAGGAGTTAAGTTCAGCAGTAGTGGTAATCTTCGCAAGTAAACAGTATTTTAACCACATGCAGCAGTCTAATTTAAAGTAAGAGAAGTTATGTTCTCCCTGTGGCTGTGCCCAACCAATCAATCCAGCAGCAGGTTCAACTGAGTTCACAGCACTAGTTTCTCATGCCGTGATCTATGTTGAACCTGCTACCAGATTGCAGGACTGGTGTGACGCCATATCCCGGTATCTGGCAGCAGGGTCACCTGAGTTTACTGTCGCAGGGAGCCCTCAGTGACACAGTAAGTACATCACCGCTCCATGTGGCAGTCAGCATGATCCTAGAGACTGCAGCGAGAGGATGCTTGTTTCATCAATGCAGTCTATGAATCAAGCAAAGTCAGCAATGTGTTTTGCTGGACATCAATCTGGATTACCATTGAAGGGAATGTTTGGGGTTAATAAATGGGAAAATGAGGTGTGTCTGGTGTGTTTTATTTCAAATAAAAAAATTTTCTCTGTATGTTGTGTCTTTTAACTATTTACAGAATTGATAATGTGTGGGTCTCATGGAAACATGAACCTTAACAATCTGGGTTTAATGACAAGCTGTCATTACTCAACTTTCATTAACCCCTTCTTTACCCCAATACCACTACACCAGAGCATCATGAAGAGCTGGGTAAAGCACCTGGAATTCACACTTCTAATAAATGCATCAATTTCTCAGGCGGCTGCAGGCTGCTATTCTGTAGCCTGAGGGGGCCAATATCTATGGGCCTCAGCACGCTGAGAATACCAGCCCCAGCTGTCTGGTTTTTATGTTGGCTAGCAAAAAAAATATGGTGAAGCACACACATTTTTATTTTAATTATTAATTTAAATAGTTTAAAAAAAATAATGGGAACCCCTGTATTTTTAATTGCCAGCCAAGGTAAAGCCAGGCAGCTCGGGGTAGCAGCCCACAGCTGTCCACTTTACCTGCACCAAGAATCAAAAGTACACAGAAGCTCTATGTCAATTTTTTAAAATGATTTATTCATTTTTACAATCCTAGGATGGCAAGTTCATTGCAAATGGAAATCAATCACAGACGCCAGCACAATGGGTGAGGGGCGCAACAATCAATCACAGATTCTGTTACAGAGGATGCTCTGTGAATGGCTGCTAGAGCCAGTGCAGTATATAACTAGGAAGTTAATGAGTGGCTGGGAAGTACAATCACGGTCCTCCGTAAGTATTAATTTTACAGCCCTCCCAGCTACACCTGAACAGTAACACAGATTTCTCAGGGAAGTCTGTGTTCAGGGTGTGTGCCAAAACACTAGGTCTTTGGTATGGATCCCAAACTTTTCAGTTTGGGTTCACCCATAACTAATCTTGGGGGCTTATGATTGATTGGCATGTCCGTATAATATATACCATATTCTTCACACTAATCAATTCTGAATTGATATTAATGTAAAACAAGTTTAAAAAAAAGTATTTTAGAGACATATTATAGCAGTGAGTGAATCTGCCAAAATCTGCCAAAATTTTAATTTAGTAGATTGATCTAATTTGGCTTTGCTAGTGTGAGGCTCGGTAGTCAAGGGGTCCAGGGTAAGACATCAGGAGGGCTTGTAATAACTAAAAGGGTAAGACAAAGGGTAAGACAAAGACATTGTCAGGTTATGGTCCAAGGTCAAAATTCCAAGAAGGTAGCAGATCAAGACAAAGAGGATAGCTAAACCAGTAGTCAGATGCAAGGTCAGAGGTCGGTCAGGCAGCAACAGATCTGAGAAGATCTGTACAAGAACAAGACATGCAGACACCACCAAGCTTAAAGCCAGGAAGCTAAATAGCTAGGTAATCATCCTAAAGGGCACCACTTGGAGGAACCCCTGCAGCCCCAGCCTTTTATAAAGTTGCAACATAGTCCTCAATTTGCATGGAAACATCCCTGCCTGCTCCAGTCACAAATTGGGTGGCTTTGCTGTCATTCAGAATTTGACAGTCCTACATGCCCGTGTCATCTATTGGGCAGCCGAGCTGTCATTCACAGCATTCATATGACACAGTGTGTGGCTGATTCATGACAGTTAGAGTGCTTTTACACTGGCGTTGTTTTTCGCGGCCGCATCTGCTGCAACTGCCGAAATCGCACTTGCCGTGTCTGTTGCACACTTACCGCAAGCCCCATAGACAATGCATGGGGCTTGCCGCAACTGTCCCGCAAGTGCAGCCGTTAGGCGAAAAATGCTGCAGATGTGATTTTTTGACTGGATTTGCTGCATTTTTTCAAAAACGCCAGTGTGAAAGGGGCCTTGGTGCAGTTTTTCATATCACAATGAAGTACAAAAAAATAAATTTTGGTAAATACAAATAATTTTTTAAATATCAAATTTGACAATAATATGAACACCAAAAAAAGTACCAAATTTGAGCTAACTGTTCTAAATATTTAATTAGAAGGACATATTTTATCAGACTGTTTATAAAGTAATGGGTTTTTCTATATCAAAGTCAACACATCTATGGTGTAAAATCATATAACATTTTGTGAACAATAAATTCACATATATGTGATATAATTAATCAACCAGCAAAGATAATCTTTGACTTTCCCCAAGAGAATGAACAACAGAACTAAGAAAAGCTGAGTTTGTTCTTAGCATATATTATGTGCCTTAGTCAGAATTAATAGTAAATCCATGAAGTGACATTCATAAATGCAATATTTATTGTCGGCAATGAAAGGTATAAATTGTGCAATGCGTGCAGTGTCAATTCTTCAGAAAAACTTTTCTTGAGAAAGCATATCTCAAAATTGGTTTCAGCTGAGTTTTGAAAAGGAGCCTCTTTTCTACCAAAGTCTTGAGCTAACTGCTTCATATATCTTCTACAGATGATCAAAGCACATTCTACAGTTTGTCCTAGAGAGTAATATTAACAAGATGGATAGCTATAAGTCACAGTCAAGATAAAAAAAAAATATCTTCTCCAGCCTCATATTTTAGCTCACAGCTTAGTGTTCTTGCATTTCAAGGCATGCAAAAAAATCCCAGTAATAGAGGCATACACGTATCATCCTCAATTTTTACATTCATGTTTAGATGTATTTTACCTTTATTTTAACCCGCTATTGCTGGTCAATTTTTGACATCTAGTCACAACTAAGGAAATATAACTAACTCAAGTTTAAGTTTTCGGGGATTTATGTAGAATAAATACCTGGAGAAGCTTTGAGAATGACACAAGGAGAAAATGAGAGAAAGTAACAGAAAGGTGTAAACCATGAGTAGAAACATCAGTAATTAAGAAATTCAGAAAAGGTAAAATAATATTTTGCTGCTCTGGTAGATAAAATTCTACATTTCTGTGACTCATTTTGGATAAAGTAGAGGAGTAGTCTCAGATTGTCACTTCCAGAAACATAGTGAGAATCTGTTTTATAGTTTCATATATGCAAAGCATGTCATATAAGCCAGGCTGGAGTCCAGTAAAAACAGAAAAGGTTCGTCACTACCTTATAGCATATTCGTAATCTTCGAGATCGATGGGATCAACAGATACTGCCACATTCAGCCTCCAGAAGTCACTCTTATGTCTCCAGCTGTATATTTCTCGCTATAGTAGTCTTTAGTCAAATCCAGCCACTTATGGAAACGGACAGCACTCACCGGATGACAGGCAGAGCTTCATTTATTGGATACGGCAAAAACCACATGGACACTGGAACAGAAGGGAAGATGACAACAGAACGAACAATGGTCATTTCACGCTACACTTCACTTCAACAGGTTTCTGATCATCTGCAAATTGCAAGTACAGTACTCCATTTGCTCTGAGGTCTTCTAGCCCTGCTTCCAACTCATATCAAGCTTTTTTAGTGAAAACACACACTTGGTAATATCAAAGTGACATCAACATTACTGGCTATGGGTAAATGGTTGTTAAACATTCCCTACTGGTGTGCTGTCGCACACTTTCTGTAATATTTTTTTCAGTGTTTTATGATATCATTTTCTTATTTTTACTGCTTAAATTTGAGCTTTGACATCCTCTCGCAATCCAGAATGAAATTAAAAATGGCTTTCGCATTTCCTTTCTCTGATTTCTAAAGTCTATGACAGTCTATTTTGATTGGCTGTGCTTTATAATTAGCTATATCATGTATTTTAGTTAGAAAGTATCATTGGGAAGACCAATCAGCCATACACAAGTTCATGTGAGATTTTCCTGGCTTATGCAATCTTCTGCAATGTGTAAAATTGTGGTGTCAATTTTCCAAACTAGCCAGATTCAGCGAATTCATAAGAATTCAACATAAATTTTTTTGCAGCAAATCAATTCATTGATCTCTTCTGTTAACAAGTTCTCCAGTGATCTTCCAGGCTATGAGTTTTTTTTTATTTTTAACAAATATTAAATTATTTATTTTCAGACTGTGTATTCCGAAGGAGACCAGCACTTGCCCTATCCCAAAAAATATAATTTATTAATCCATGTAGAAAAAATAGGCGATTATGCACAGTGGTATAGAGGGACATGATTCTGATCTCTGGGTCCTTAATCACTGCTTGAATGATTGGTTGAACAGTGGGGAAATTCCTCATCCTTTTCCCCCTATATCATTTTTTTGGTATCAAAAAGAGTAAAGGGTCACTTTCATGAAAACGTTTCTTTATTGCCCTTTAGACTCAACACTTTCCCATAAGCCTTAGAAAATGTGTGTGGCCAATGTGTGACGAAATGACTATAATACACCCCAGAAAAGTGGCTTAAGTTGTAGCTAAAATCTAAGTCATATCATAGAAAAGGTTTCATTTGGCACATGAACTGTCCAAAGACATGCAAATTTGTCAAGAAATCTGTGCTTCTTAATACATTTTATAGACCTTACTGGATTGGAATTTTGGTTCAATTTTGGTTCAAGACTGGTTAAAAGTCTTACATATAAAGCCGATTTTACAATAAAATGAATAAGAACCATGGCGTCTACTTTCTGTTGAGAAAAAGTCACAGAATGAAATTATAAAATCGTATAATCAAAGACATATACTATTCACTAAAGGTATATAATTATTAATTGAATTAAAAAGATATTTGTTCAGTCAATTAGAAAATAGGATATATTCTTTACAACTATCTTCGGCCAACTAGTACGAATAGGGTATCCTATTAACAATCTATCCTCACCCTATTCAAAGCTGACTGTACACGAAGCTTTATAACCTGATATTTTGATTGGTGCCCCCAACCAACGTCAGCTGTCCCTGAGGGCCCTGATTGACAGAACAATGGCCAAGGACCAAAAATATCCTCTTTCTGGGAATATGTCAAGATTGGTACATACAGTATCTTATATGCTACAAAAAATACCACATCCAGATAATAAAAGTCAAAAAGTATGATGTAATCATTTATTTTTACTCTTCAAACTGCTGTTAATAGTGGAGGTACAGGTTAATATTCAATCATCTCTTTAGCTATTGCTTAACAGTTAAAGAGAAAGAACAAATGTATTGATTATCCTCTTACCAGACAGCTAGATATGCTATTCTACAACAGGCAACAGGTTATCCCTCACCTTAAAGAATGTGTATGAAAGCAACTAGGTCTAGATGTAAAGTGAATGACCCACACTTATCACTAATGCAAACACTTAAAATGGATACCATAAACAGAAATAGTGCATTATTTCTCAACAGTACAAAGCACAATTAAATCTTATGATGTATCGCACGGTATTAGCAATTATAAAGGTATCTCTACTTACCACGTTCAACGCATTTCCCCTTGCTGTGGGTTCATCAGGAGTGGCAGATGTTGCATGCGAAGACCAAACCGGAGCATTGATGAAGTGCACTGTTGGACACTGCTTAAGACACATATCTGCCTGTCACTGTCACCATGCCAAAAAGCAGAATCATTTTTCTCAGGCAGAGGTTTACTTCTATTTTAGATTTTCTTTAGTAAGCGGGGAAATAGATAAAGAGATCACTTTAAGCATTCTCTAGGGATTTAATTTGTCTTGAAATTTCCCCCCATATTATATTCATTAGAATCCCATTTGTCTACAATTCAATATATTGAAAACGAGCAAGATGGCTGGCTACACCTTACACAATGTCACAACATTTTGAGTCCAAGGACGTGCTGGAGCCACTAAACATACTACAGAACCCGCAACATGGTGACCTGTGAATGTAGAGACCACCACAATGACCAAGCGTGAAGCTGCGCAGAGAAGGTAAGAGATCGTAAAAGGTGAGGGTTTTTTATTTCATTTTTTTTACCTTATGTTTATCAAGCTCTTGGTTATGGAGACACTCTACAGCAGGGGTCCCCAGCTCCAGGCCTCTAGGGCCACCAGCAGTGCAGGTTTTCAGGATTTCCTTGGTATTGCACATGAGTTGGAATCATCACCTGTGCAGATGATCACATTAACACCTGTGCAATACTAAGGAAATCCTGAAAACCTGCACTGTTGGCGGCACCTGAGGCCTGGAGTTGGGGACCTCTGCTCTACAGCATCATTAAAGAACACATTCGATATTAATTGAATTTCATAGTCAAATTTGACAGAACTGCCCAACTGTAATTTGTATAAAAATATAAGGGGAGACAACAGAGGTGCAATAGTGCCCTATCACTGAGTATGAACAGGGTCTTATAGATAATCAGGTTTGCACTAACCTGGTCTAGTTGTGATTCCCACAACTAGAGTAAAGGCGTTGGTTTAGTAATGTAGGCTGCTGCTGGACTTCCACCTCCACAAGATAGTGGGTACTTCCAAGGTTCTGGGATCAAACGGTGTGTTACAGTCCGCGCTGCCCGGTCATCCAAGGAAACACAAGGGAAACAATGTTCCAAGTACAAAGTTTCTTTATTCTTCAAACCAACGCGTTTCGGCGCCCAATCCTTGCGCCGTCCCACCCTGAGGACGGCGCAAGGATTGGGCGCCGAAACACGTTGGTTTGAAGAATAAAGAAACTTTGTACTTGGAACATTGTTTCCCTTGTGTTTCCTTGGATGACCGGGCAGCGCGGACTGTAAGACACCGTTTGATCCCAGAACTTTGGAAGTACCAACTGTAATTTGAACAGATTAGCTCATTTGAAGCATCATACTTGAGTTGATAGAACTGGTTTGCTTGAATATCACTCGGGTCTGACAATCCTTAGACAATGTGGTTTCTGCACTCTTTTCAGACATAGAAGAATATTTTGTATCTGTATTATCAACCCAGTAGGTGATCAGGACTATGGAAGTATAAAGTTCTTAATTCTTGGATTACGAACTGCAAATTTTTTTCATATCAAATGTATTTTTTTTACTGAAGACATAAAAAATGTGTCATTTCAATTCATTTTATATTTACCTCTCCAACAAAGAAATCGTCTATTTAGAGATCATATTGTTTAGGTAAATTCATACCATCTCATAGTCAATTGCAAGTTGAGAAAATGCCAAGGAAACAAAATGTTTGTACAAGCTTTACTTTATAAAACATACCATTCTTCATGACATCCATCCATTTCCTTGTGCACATTTAAAGGCTTCAGGTGTGTTATGGCTAAATGCTCCAATTTATTTATACAGTCCCACAGACCACCCAATGGTGTAACATAAAGGAGTTGGTTAACATACCTTGTGGCTTATTTGTTTTATTCCGTTGCTTTCACATTGTATACGATAGTTTTACCTTGTAAAATTATAGTGTGACAGCTGCTGAAGATACATATTAGTGGTTCCAATACCAAGTACTGAGTGCTAATCGTAACTAGCTTTAAAAATATATTTCTAGCAATGTTCTGAAAATGATGCATAAGTTAAAAAAATCAGGAATGTGTCATGTGAATAAGTACATTCTCTCGTACTACAGGATATGATGTTAAATTGCAGCAGTTTGCATATAAAATGAGTCACAGACTTGAAATTTGAGAAAAATGCAAAAATCCAGGAGGTAGAGTTTATGTTACTTTAGCTGAGTAACTATGAGTATGAAAACTGTAAAATGCACATTTGAAAAATATTGAATATTTTAGTTCTTTTGCAATATTCAGTGGATTTTTCTAAAAGATCCAATATTTTATCTATGGTTATTATTATTATTATTATTACTTTAGTTTTGAATAAAGCATACTGTAGTCCTTTCCAGTTTTTGTAGAAATCATTTCCTTTACTTCATGCTGAATATACAATTTATTTTTCTGGTGCGCCAAAAAATGATCCAATCAGTGTTTTTGAGCAGATTTTTAGCATTATTTGGTCAGTATGTGTCATGCTTAGATGGTGAAGGAACCAGGAAACCAGATGGTGACGTATGTGATGGGATTCATGGGGCGCTAATCTGACCCTTATACTGGGGGTCCCTGGCTTGCCCTGCTCTCGGAGGTACCTCTGAAGGTGGGGAGGTCTGAGTCGCCACCCTTTTTCCTAAGCTCATGAAAAGCCCTAGGCTGAGAGCCCCTACCTCCACCCAAGGATCAGGAATCACCACTACTCTCAAGGAAAGGAAACACCAGGGAAGACTTCAGCAGGACAGCACATGCGTCTTTACAGCTCAGTGATCAGGAAGAATCTAACTCTAATGACGGCATCTTAGAGAGGAAAGGGAAGGCTATTTAAAGGCCAGGAGAAGGAGATTTCAGATGAGTCAAACCTAAGCTTTATATAATGCAGCAGCTGAGCGCAGATCACAGCAAAACTGTCATTAACTCATGTAGTTCCTGAAGTAATTCACACACATTCAATTACAACAGCGTCCAACCTAGACTACATAGAGTCAGCGCAAATCATCAAGTGACAGTATGCAAGTTTTCTCATCAGTGATTTTCTCATATGAAAAAAAACTATTGAACACATTGCAAAACTTTTCCTGTTTACTACATTGTTAAAAATGAACATAAGTTCAAGCATGTAACACACCACCACCTGATACAAGTTCTCATGGTCACATGTAGTTTACCATAATGGTCACCACTATGTGATCACCACTATGGAGTTATCGTTACAAATTTACACCTTTATTTAACATATAAAAGTGAGACAGTACACGTTAAAACAATGATTTCAGGTCAGGAGAAACCAAATGACTACATACAGGTCTGGGAACTTGCTATCTACCTTATGGAGAGATGTTTTCCTGCAACCATAAGAAGACAGTTAAGTAGGTGAGGTGATTGTAGCCACATCCCCCCTCTAGGAAATATGCAAATTTGCACTTCAGTAAGGAAGTGGAATAACTCCAGTGCCACCTTTAAGTAGCTCCTCAAAGTCATAGTCGCTATCCAACAAGCTGTGAAATATGACTAAGGGATTTGTGCCAGATCAGAACCCCAAACTACAGACGCTGCGTTTCGGGGTAACTGCACCTCATCAGTGTAGTGTGTGGGATATTCTGATCTGGCTGTGTGAGTGGGCTAAGACGAGGTCTGGGAACTTGCTATATACCTTATGGAGAGAAGTTTTCCTGCAAACATAAGAAGACAGTTAAGTAGGTGAGGAGATTGTAGCCACACCCCCTCTAAGAAATATGCATATTTCCATATGTAGATGATAATGAGATTGAGTACTTTTCACCCAAATATAGAATGATCAGTGCATAATCTGACCACGTTATCTGTTTGTTTTCCAAATGAGATGGTATTATCCAGCATAGACCTGCATATTAAAAATAAATTTATGTAAGAGTAAGACTTATAAGTTGTTGAGAAAAAAGGGTTATCTCTTTCACAATCTTGCTGTATGAGCCAAATATTATATAACTCCTATTTATTCATTATTTGAGACACTTGAATAGCTGTTTATGTTTAGGTGAGGTCGAATTCATGGACCAATTTATAGTCAGCACAATAAATTATGTGGACTTACTTAATAATATTACTCTTTTTAGAATTCTATTCATAAAGCCTGAATGTTGTTTGGTGCATAAACAACAATTATGGCATATATGATATTATTAATTTATGTGATTGGGATAATATATGTACCATGGGATCTATCTCTGTTGCAATTGGGACACCTGACATATCTGCATACCGATCAGGAGACAGTGATGACTTTACCTGCCCTTCATTATATTTTTGAGTTTGTTTGGCTGGGCTTGTCATAGGTGAGGAGAAATCCCTCTGTGCGGACAATGGGACTATTTGCTTCTCCTCCATGGCCATTGGCCTATACCATGATCCTGGTGATGAAACTTATGTTGCTTTTACACTGTGCGAGGTGACCTCTGGTCACTCCATGCCACCAGGAGGCGAGGGAGATGCGGAGTTGGCGATGCCATCTTTGTCCAGTTTGCTCTGTTCATTCTGCAACCCCTTGTTGGCTATTATCACTGAGGGTGAAAAGCAACAGGGAATATACAGTGGGTACAAAAGTATTCGCCTTTACATTTTTCACTCCATGTTTCATTGCAGCCATGCACTGTGAGCTGAGAGGTTTTATAGACAGGTGCACATCCTTCCAAATCTTGCTCTATCAGTTTAATTAAACACAGCTGGACTCCAATGAAGGAGTAGAACCATCTCAAGGAGGATCACAAGGAAATGGACAACATGTGACTCAAATATGAGTGTCTGAGCAAAGGGTCTGAATACTTATGACCATGTGATTTTATTTTTTAATAGATTTGCAAAAAATTCTACATTTCTGTTTTTTTTTTCAGTCAAGATGGGGGGTACAATAATGAGAAAAAAAATGAACTTTTTTTGAATTTACCAAATGGCTTCAATGAACCAAAGAGTGAAAAATTTAAAGGGGTCGGGGTCTGAATACTTTCCATACCCACTGTACTTGCTGAGATTAGTGCTGCAATAGTTGCTTAGATTAATCATGGGCTGCTGGAGCTCAGCCACCTTCCCTGGCTACCAAACCACACCTTGGTCCCTACCACTATTTATTTGTATTCTCAGGAACATATACAAAACACACAAGATAATTTAAAGAATAATCTGATTGATTGTTATGTACGTACTCTCTGTGATATAGAGTGAATTGACAAGTATTTTACTAATCTTAATCTGTGAACTGTTAGCACTACATGAGTCCCTTCCACTAGTCCAATATTAAACCCATCATCCCCCAAGCACATGTATATATATTGTAATCTGATTAAAATACTTTGACATCTTAGTGTCTCTGCATTTCTCTAACATTTTTAAATAAAAAAAAATATTTAAAACAAAAATACATATATTTTTTCTTTTTGTTACATCTTTTAGATGTAACAATTTTGTTACCTTAACTTTTTCCCTAGCCATAGCCTCAAAGAGGAACTCCAGTGAGAGAAAGCTTTTTAGTACAGTTCCTGCTCTGCTGCATTATGAACAGAGCCGTACACTGCATTGCTAGGATCTATAGATCTCTTATAAATCGATAAAATCATACCTGCTCCTTTGCTCTGGTCCCCACTACATGGAACCTAAATCTCTGCATGTCAGCTTCATGCTCCTGGTGAGAAGAAGAGATGTGCCAGGGGTGTGGATACTGGGAGCTGCAGGATCATCCTGCATTCCAGGACCCTTACATTTTTGTATGGGGAGGGGGTGTGGCAGGGGGCATGGCCACTGACCGCATGTTCGCACATACAATCCTGTCCCTGATATACCATTCTAGGTGACAGGAGTCCAGGCTTCAAATAGCAATCATGTCACCTAGCAGATACAAATGCATGCTGTATTCTTTTTCTACCACACGTTTTCCTTCAACTCAACTTTCCATTAATATGCTTGTGATCAGCTAGCCTCTTTAGCAATGACCTTTTGTAGCTTACCCTCCTTGTGGAGTGTGTCAATAACTGCCTTCTGGACATCTGTCAAGTTAGCAGTCTTCTCCATGATTGTGTAGCCTACTGAACCAGACTAATGGGCCATTTTAAACACTTACTTAGGCTGGCTTCACACTGCAGTTTTTCACTGATCAGTGTCCATCCAGTTTGCGTGCCAAAACCCGGAGAGGAGCCAGGAGAGGAACTTGCAGAGAAAAACTATAATTGAAAGATTGACCCCTGTTCTGCGTTTTGGAGACCTTCTGGTTTTGGTACTCAAACTGGATGGACACTGATCAGTGAAAAAATTGCAGTGTGAAGCCAGCCTTAGACATTAGCATGTGTTTTGTGTTAATTATTCAATTTTTCTGAGATAATGAGGTTTGGGTTTTCATTGGCTGTAAGCCATTATCATTAACATTAACAGAAATAAACAAATTGAAATAGATCACTATGTTTATAATGACTATATATTATATGTGTTTCACTTTTTGTATTGAATTACTGAAATAAATGATGTCTTTGATGATATTCTAATTTATTGAGATATGTGTCTAATTATGATCCAACTTTTGGAACATAATCACACGCTCAAATGAATGGCTTCACAAATGTGTTACCTCTATTTGCCGTCTATTCTTCAGTGACTGGTTGCTAGGTTAAGCTTACATCTGTCCTTTTTTCGTGTCCAAGCATAACAAACTGTAGTGTGAATATGGCTTAAAACAGTGACTTTTTAATTGGTCCCTTTAGAAATAAAGCAGGGTCACATCCATCAATACCACACATTATATTCATCTAGAGAAATAAAGATTGGCTAATAATGACCAATAAAATGAACATTTTGAAATGAACGTATCTTCTTTCTGTATCATTTTTCATCACATTATACATAAGCCTTGTTTATAGAACACAAGCAAAGTCTAAAATTGCTGAATGAACTTGTAATGTCACATTCACATTCAGCTGTTGAGCTTTGTTTTCTTAGAAGGTTTCAAGCTGAAGGCAGCACAGCTGGTTTTGATGTCATGAGTTATCCGGAGAGCAGTTTTTGTGCTCTTGGCTTAAATTCAGCCAGATAATCAGATAAATTATGTCTTCATGACACTTTGCATTTGACATCCCCCAAACTGTGTATTAAAAGCATGGATTTAAAATATGTACATCTAATAACCTGGGATGTTCTAATATTTTATTATCAGGAAGCCTCAAAGTAAGATCATTTGTTATTATATACGGTATTATATCATTATACAAGGTTCTAAATCGTGTCAAACAGTGCTTGGGTTTACTAGGAAACATCAGCAGGGAGATTAGCTTTACATCCCCATGATGTCATGGTAGTTTCACTCATTCTTTAAAGTGTTTTTCTCAATTGGCATCTTCGGAGTGCATATCCTGCCTCCTAGTGTTCTGGTTGTCAGGGGTGGTGTACCCTTGAAGACTGAATGGTCAGAACAGTATGGTCACTATACTGGTGCTGACAGTGATCTCCCAGGCTCGGAACTGAAATTAGTCAAGGCCAACAAATTGGCATTATGATTAACCCAGTGACACACTATGCGAGATGGATGTGAGATACTAGTATGAGTCTCCCATGACTCACCCAGAAGAGCCGCTATCTCTCTAGACTGGAGCACGTCAGCTGCATGTGTTGCTATGGAGCTGACGCAGTCCTCTCCAGAGAGCTGGTGGCTGTTCCAGGTGAGTCATGCAACACTCATGTGAGTATCTCACATGTATCTTGAATAGTGTGTTTCTGGCTTTAGGCTCAAAATTATAAAGCCTGCTAGAGACACATGCTCCTTACCTGATGAATTGCTCACTCTGGGATCAGAGGGTTGTCGGCAGCCTAAGCAACCAGCTGTAATCTTTAGAATTAAAAATGCTTCCATTCTTGAGAACAGAGAGGATTTTTAATTAGTAATTGCAAAGTTTCTTGTATTTTCAAGCACTTGTTGTTACTAGCAATTTTTACCCATATCAGGGCGGCTTCACACCACGGTAAGGTCTGGGGCTGTCAGGGATGAACGTGACAGAACCAGACCGGATCAGCACACAGAACCGGAGGGCAAATATGCCCTCTGGACCGGTGTGCAGCCGAACACAGCTGCAGCTGCTAATGAATCAGGACTGCAGCTCGCAGGGAGCTAGCCGCGGTCCTGAAACAACAGCGGCGTGCAGCCGCAGGTGTCTGGTTCCCGGTCAATCCAGCCCCATAGGCTCCCATGTTAGGAAGCGCCGGGAGGATCCAGGGGAATCCGGTAGAATCCGGGATACAGCAATTTGGAGTGATTTTTCTCGCCGGACACAAAAACGTTTTCTCCGGTGAGAAAAAAATGAATTCTCCCGGATTCTTCTGGAGATATGGAAACCGGATGGCAGAGAGCTGCCATCCGGCTCCATCCGGCCCCATAGGATACTATGGGGCAAAAATCTATAGCATACACCGGACAGCCTCGGATCGGATCTTACCGTGGTGTGAAGCCGCCCTAAGAGACAGCCTCTTTGAATGCACAATATAAGAGCATAATTGGAGCAGAAGATCAAGCATCAAAGAAAATGCATTTTTTTCCCTAAACTGGAGCCAAACTCTTACATTTGTACACGGCAACAAAATAGAACAATGTGTCCATGATTTCACTGCAACCAGTAAGTTGCAAGTGAAATTGCATGCAATGTTGCG
The DNA here is from genome assembly GCA_033576535.1 of Allobates femoralis. Classification (NCBI taxonomy): domain Eukaryota; kingdom Metazoa; phylum Chordata; class Amphibia; order Anura; family Aromobatidae; genus Allobates; species Allobates femoralis. The sequence goes on from JARQOC010000005.1 coordinate 486,408,748, forward strand.
ACATGTAAAGGTACCTTTAGGTACCTTCACACTATGCACATTTTTTGTCCGGGCGCTTTTTGCCGTGTTTTGCACCCACGCAAAAAAGAGCCATAAGAAAAACACGGTGCATTCACACACAGTGTTTTTTAACACCCCCAAAAGCACAGGAGAAAAGTGATGTCACACAGGAGAAGAAGAATCCTTCCCTGTGTGACATGTTTGACAGCCCCTTTTGGGTTTAGTAGTGTATTAATATACACTGCGAAACCCAAATTAAAGTAATCCAAATGTGTTAAAAATAATAAAAATTGAATACTCACCTCTCCGCCGGGTGTTCCGGGAGCCGGGATCCGACACAACCGTAGGTATCGACCTTCCAGGACCTATCAAGATTGGTGATTGGCCTCTCGTGGTCATGTGATATGCGCGTCACAGCACGTCACAAATCACATGACCGCGAGCGGTCAATCACTGATCTTAATAGGTCCTGGAAGGTCGATACCTGCGGTTGTGTCAGCTCCCAGAACACCCGGCGGAGAGGTAAGTATTACATTTTTATTATTTTTAACACATTTCAGTTAGTTTAATTTGGGTTTCGCTGTGTATATTAATACACTACAAAAGTGTATATTAATACACTACGAAACCCAAAAGGGGCTGTCACAGATGTCACACAGGGGATGATTCTTCGTGTAGTGTCGCCATATTCCCGCTGGAATTGCACATTGTCTGAACGGCGATGTTTAATTCCAGCAATATAATGGCTCCTATGGGAGAAAGCGGGTGCACAGAAGTGTAAAGAATTGACATGGTCACTCTTTTTACGCTCGCACTTTCTCCCATAAAAACGCAGCGTATATTTACGTATTGTCTGAAGGGCAAAAGTGAATTTACATTCACTTTGCCAGCATACGCACACGCACTTACTGAATGGCAGGAAGGGCAAAAAATTGTGCTAATTACGCACCAAGAATAGACATGCTCATTTATGTCTCTGGACAACACAACGTTGCAAATCTGCAAGGTAAAGAAAAGCATGATTGGCACAGCAATTCAGAATTCTCATAGACTTTGCTGGGGGAAGGTTATACAAGCGTTTTTGAGACAAAAGGTGACAAAAAATGCCACAAAATGCATAAAAAAAGCATTACATTCATCTTCAGCACAGGGCCTTAAATATCCATTAGATAAAAATATCCAATGTACACAGCTAAACAGCAATGTATGAAATGAGGATATACATTTTGATACTTGGTGGTAATACTATATAAATATATGCTGTAAGTTGTATTATTAAACTTTACTTTCAAGTTATAAGTTAAAACACATGTTCTATGAAACTCAGGCCTGTTTCACACCTCTGCACCTGGCCACATCACCTGCACCAGCCTGGTCGCGCTGGCGCAGGTGCAGGCCCAGACGTGATTGGGGGCACTGTGGGGCCGCGTTTACAGTTACTGTAAACACATACTAGTACCCCCTTAGCGCTCAGCTGCGCTCGGTGCCCCCATTATATCCTATGGCCGAGCACAGCTGAGTGCGCGCTCTGCCAGTGAGAAGCGCAAGTGAAACTGGCAGAGCGAACGGCGCATGCACCTGGTCTTGATGCACCCGGAAACGCCCTATTGAGGCGTTTCCGTGTGCGTCAAGACCTGGCGCATGCGCCGTGCGCTCTGCCAGTTTCACTTGCGCTTCTCACTGGCAGTGCGCGCGCTCAGCTGTGCTCGGCCATAGGATATAATGGGGGCACCGAGCGCAGCTGAACGTTACTACAGGGCATGTATGCGCCCACTGCGCTAGGCTGCCCCAGGCCTAAATGGCCCTGCTCTTTCTTTTGCGCTGGTACAGGGCAGCCAGAGCAGCCTAGCGCAGTGAGCGCATAGATGTGAAACAGGCCTCAGTCTTGTCAAAATTTTAAAAATTGCTTGTCTCTGGTGAGATGTTGATTCAAATCTTACTTTTCAAGGAGGGTGCACTCACTCAAGAGCACTGTATATATATTCACATTACATGCACACATACAGATATATACTGTATATATGTAACATATGTATGTATGGTAGGTATGTATTGCAGAGGTGAAATTAGCCTGTATGCAAGTTCTCGAGGTCGGTCGCCTCGAGGTCGGTCTTTATGAGAAGCCGGAGAGCTTGGCTGGTCTGGCTACTCATACACCCCTAACCTTGGGAGTACTACATAATATAAAATGGAGACCAGTAACCTGACAGGTGGTTTGTTTGTGTTAATTCAGACATATATGAATGTGAAATCCTATACACAGACATGTGTATGGAGTTCTTTCTTTCTGTTGTTTACTTTGTGTAAAAAAAAGGAGTTTTGATTTCTTTAGCTGGAGCTGTTTATGAGGTTGGAAATGTCTTTTTTCTTCCCCAAAATCTGCACCGAATCTGCAAGGAAAAGAAAACAATGTTCGCACAGCACTTCTCAACCCTCATAGACTTTTCTAGCTTCAGGATAGATATGCAGGTTTTAATGCAGATTCTCAAAATCTGCTTCAAAAAGGCATCAAACAATGCACTATGGAAACAGGGTCAAACAGAGTCTATGGAAAGTCACAGTTGTAGTGAAAGGGCTCGAGGATTCCTAATGCTGCCTGGCTACTTCCACGGAGGCTTCTAGGGCAGGGATGCCCAACTACAGTCCTCAAGGGTCCTCAAACAGTGCTTATTTCTTTAGCATTGGACAAGTGGTAATTTCATCACCTACAGAGGTGATGATTCCAAAACCTTGTGCAATGCAAAGGAAATGAAAGGACCAGTTAGTTTTCAGAAACAGACCAGCATAAAGAATGCCTGGGTAATCCATTGGTTCTTAGCTCTTCAAGATTCCATTTTCCATGAAGATCATATACACGGGAAACTGCATGGTAATGTGGATACGCTATCAAGACTCCATTGTCTGGTAGTGGAAGGTGCCAAGCCCCATGGCTATAGGCAGAGGGGAAGGTATGTAAGATGACTGCTGAACACATAGTGGATGGGTGGTATGTATGGCAGGTATGGATATCCTCTGTGGTGTTAGTCCGGATGGATACTGTAGCACACCTACATTTAGTACTAAGAGCGGTTTTAGAGCACGTCAGGGCCAGTGTTTATGAGAAGCCAGAGAGATGAGTGGGTATATATATATATATTTATACATCTACAGGGTCTGGCTGTTTACATACCCCCATCCTTGGGAGTACTACGTAATATAAAATGGAGACCAGTAGCCTGACTGGGGGTTTGTGGGTGGAGATTGGAACATTTTCTGAGGGTATCTGAATGTGAAATCCTGTGTAGACAAACTCCGCAGACATATATACCGGCATTATACTTTCTGTTGTTCACTTTATGCCAGAAAAGGATGTTTTTTTTTTTTGTTAACTGGAGCGCTTCATAAGGTTGAAATAAACCTATTGGACTTCAATGAAAACTGTTCCTGTCTTTCCCTCAAATATGCAGTTGAGCATAGATACGCAGCTGAGCAAATCAGAACTTTATAATACATATATAAATACTGTATATGTAACATAATAATAATATTTATTCATTTATATAGTGCTAGTAATTCCATAGCACCTTACATACATCAGTAATGCTGTCTCTCTTGGAGCTCACAATCTAAACATCCTATCAGTATGTCTTTGCAATGTGGGAGGAAACTGGAGTGCCTGGAGGAAACCATGCAAACACAGGGAGAACATACAAACTTCTTGCAGATGTTGTCCTTAGTGTCCTTGGTGGGAATTGAGCCAAGAACCTTGGGACCTCAGTGCTGCAAAGGTTGCAGTGCTAACCACTTGAGCCACCGTGCCGCCCCTATACAGAATATATTTCTATATGCAAGTAATGTTAATGTATATATTTAATATCACATGGGACCTGGGCACTACAAGTTCCTGATCGGAGAGTGGCTCCCAGTCTAGGCTGGATATGTCAGTGGAGTTGGGGAAAGCCGCAAAACCTGACACTGCTCAATTTCAGGCACAAAACATTATGCAGAAAAATGTAGAATGAACAGCACTCACCCGGGAGATTTGCAGGCATCAGTTTTTCATTTCCAGAATTCTACATCGAGACAGGTACAGGGAGGGAGGACGAACGACGGGCCACCGTTTCATACCAAGTAGGTACTTCTACGGGTCCTGTAGAAGTACCTAATTGGTACGAAATTGTGGACCGTCATCCGTCCACCCTCCCTGCACCTGTCTCAATGTAGAGTTCCGGAAATAAACTGATGCCTGCAAATCTCCTGGGTGAGTGCTGTTCATTCTATCATACCCTTGCGGCAAGCCCCATGCATTGTCTATTGGGCTTGCAGTAAGTGTCCGGCAGGTGCGGCAAGTGCAGTTCCGGTAGTTGCGGCAGTTGCAGACGCGAACAAAAAACGACTGCGTTTTTTTTCGCGGCCGCAACTGCCGGAACTGCACTTGCCGCACCAGCCGCACACCTACAGCAAGCCCCATAGACAATGCACGAGGCTTGCCGCAAGTGCGCTACAAATGCAGCCGTTAAGCGGAAAATGAGGCAGATGCGTTTTTTTTACCATGACTGCCGCATTTTTCAAAAACCCCAGTGTGAAAGGGCCTTACATGTGTCATTTGTTACAGAACACACTACTGTGCAGTTGATGCAGGCACATCTGACCAGACCTGTCCATCAAGCTCAGCAGCGCTATGGTATATGGCGGTACATTACAGTACATGTATAGCAGTGCTATGGTATATGGCGGTACATTACAGTGCATGTATAGCAGCGCTATGGTGATATGGGTGGTACATTACAGTACATGTAAAGCAGCGCTATGGTATATGGCGGTACATTACAGTACATGTATAGCAGCACTATGGTATATGGTGGTACATTACAGTACTGTAAAACAGCGCTATGGTATATGGCGGTACATTACAGTACATGTATAGCAGCGCTATGGTATATGGCGGTACATTACAGTACATGTAAGCAGCGCTATGGTATATGGCGGTACATTACAGTACATGTTTAGAAGCACTATAGTATATGGTGGTACATTATAGTACATGTATAACAGCGCTATGGTATATGGCGGTACATTATAGTACATGTATAACAGCGCTATGGTATATGGCGGTACATTATAGTACATGTATAGCAGCACTATGGTATATGGCGATACTCCACTCCCCACGGCCCCCCACTCCTCTACAGTAAAAGTAAAAGATAAAAAAAAATCCTCAGTGAGGATACTCACCTGTCCACCGGCTCGCTCCACCTCCGTCTTCTGGGTCCTACAGGCCTTTAGGACCTGTTGTTGCCTGGGAAACCGATCAGCTAACTGCCGGGGGGGCAGGATGGATGCGGGGGGATGGATGCAGGGGAGCAGGATGGAGTCGGGGGAACAGGATGGAGCTGGTGGAGCAGGATGGAGCCGGGGAGGGGGACAGGATGGAGCCGGCAGGGCATGGAACCAGGGGGGGAAGGATGGAAGCTGGGGGGCAGGATGGAGCCGGCAGGGCATGGAGCCAAGGCAGCAGGATAGAGGCGGTGGGGCAGGATGGAGCCGGCAGGGCATGGAGCCGGGGGGCTGGATGGTGGTGGGGGGGCAGGATGGTGGCGAGTGGGGCAGGATGGGGCGAGCGGGACAGGATGGAGCGAGTGGGGCAGGATGGAGCGAGCGGGACAGGATGGAGCGAGCGGGGCAGGAGGGAGCGAGTGGGGCAGGATGGAGCGAGCGGGACAGGATGGAGCGAGCGGGGCAGGATGGAACGAGCGGGGCAGGATGGGTGTGGAGGGGCAGGATGGATGCGGGGGTGCAGGATGGAGGGGGGGCAGGATGGTGCGGGGTGCAGCATGGTGGCGGGGGGCAGGATGGTGGTGGGGGCAGGAGGGTGACAGGGGGGCAGGATGGTGGCGAGCGGGGCAGGATGGAGAGAGCGGGGCAGGATGGAGCAAGTGGGGCAGGATGGAGCGAGCAGGGCAGGATGGAGCGAGCGGGGCAGGATGGAACGAGCGGGGCAGGATGGATGTGGGGGGGCAGGATGGAGGCGGGGGCAGGATGGATGCAGGGGGCAGGATGGAGGCGGGAGGGCAGGATGGAGGTGAGAGGGCAGGATGGATGCGGAGGCAGGATGAATGCAGGTGGGCAGGATGAATGCAGGGGGGCAGGATGGAGGCGGCAGGGAATGGAGCCAGGGGGCAGGATGGAGCCGGGGAAGGGGAGCAGGATGGAGCCGGGGGTGGGGGGCAAGATGGAGCTGGCAGGGAAAGGAGCCAGGGGGGCAGGATGGAGGCGGCATGGAGCCAGGGCGGCAGGATGGAGCCGACAGGGCATGGAGCCAGGGGGCAGGATGGAGCCAGGGGGCCGGATGGTGGCGGGGGGCAGGATGGAGCGATCAGGGCAGGATGGAGCCGGCGGGGCAGGATGGTGGCGGGGGGAGCAGGATGGAGCGAGTGGGGCAGGAAGGAGCTGGGGGAGCAAGATGGGTGCGGCGGGACAGGATGAATGCGGGGGACAAGATGGATGCAGGAGGCAGGAAGGAGGAGGGGGGCAGGATGGATGCGGGGGGAGCAGGATGGATGCAGGGGGCAGGATGGATGCGGGGGGCAGGATGAAGGTCGGGGAGCAGGATGGAGGCGAGGGAGCAGGATGGAGCCAGGGGAGGGGGGCAGGATGGAGCCAGCAGGGCATGGAACCAAGGGGGCAGGATGGAGGCGGGGGGGCATAATGGAGCCGGCAGGGCATGGAGCCAAGGCGGCAGGATAGAGGCGGTGGGGCAGGATGGAGCCGGCAGGGCATGGAGCCAGGGGGGAAGGATGGAGCCTGGGGGCTGGATGGTGGCAAGTGGGGCAGGATGGAGCAAACAGGGCAGGATGGAGCGAGCGTGGCAGGATGGAGCGAGCGGGGCAAGATGGAGCGAGTGGGGCAGGATGGAGCGAGTGGGGCAGGATGGAGCGAGCAGGGCAGGATGGATTCAGCGGGGCAGGATGGATGCGGTGGGGCAGGATGGATGCTGGGGAGCAGGATGGATGCGGGGGGGCAGGATGGATGGAGGCGGGGGCAGGATGGTGGCGGGGGCCAGCATGGTTGCGGGGGGCAGGATGGTGGTGGGGGGCAGGATGGTGGCAGGGGGGCAGGATGGTGGCGAGTGAGGCAGGATGGAGAGAGCGGGGCAGGATGGAGTGAGCGGGGCAGAATGGAGCCGGGCGAGCAGGATGGATGCGGGGGGGGCAGGATGGATGCGGGTGGTGCAGGATGGAGGCGGGGGCAGGATGGATGCATGGGGCAGCATGGAGGTGGGAGGGCAGGATGGATGCGGGGAGCAGGATGGAGGCAGGGGGGCAGGATGGAGGTGGGGCAGGATGGATGCGGGGGGGCAAAATGGATGCAGGGGGCAGGATGGATGCGAGCGGGGCAGGATGGCGCGAGCGGGGCAGGATGGAGTCGGGGGGGCTCAGGATGGAGCCGGGGGGGGTGGCAGGATGGCTGTGGGGGGGAAAGATCCCCCTCGCCCCCCTCTGTTCTCACCCGTCTTCTTCAGCGTCGCACTGTTTACAGCGGTCATGTGACAGGGAGGGCTGTGTGACATCACATCAGCCCGCCCTGTCACATGACCGCTGTACAGGGAGAGGACGGGTGAGAACAGCGGGTGGTGAGGGGGGAGGCAAGGAGGGAGGCAGCAGGTAACGGTGCCGGGGGTCGCCGTGGCTGTACGCATGTAGCCTGCCGATAGCGATGCCTATGCGTCACTGTTGCCAGATCACAGCTACTGTATAATATTCTAATTTTGAATGCGCGCAGCTGTTTGCATATGCGGCGCTCATTAGTTGGCACGGCTGGCGGTAACCAATGAGCGCTGGCGTGCGATTTCAGCATCAGACAAACACAATTAGGAGATTATATAGTAGATTAGAGTCAGTTGAAAGGTGAACAACTAGATTATTACGAGAAATGGAAGGCCTCCCATATGATGAGAAGTTGGAAAACTTAGCCTTGTTTAGCTTAGAAAAAAGACATCTCAGAGAATATCTAATTTTATGTGTGGTCAATACAAAGGACTGAAACTTGACTTATTCCTTTTAAAGACACTTATTATTTATGAGCCTTCAGCTTGATTTCGAGCCAAAGCAACCTGATGGTTGAAAGCTCTGTAGGAAGATGGATCTAGCGCAAGCCTAGATATGTCCACCAATGTCTTCTCCACCGTTATCTTGGCAGTATCATGCCATAGGGTTGCTGGTCTTCCTCTTCACCTTGTATCTTCTATTCTTCCTATTATAATGTCCTTCTCTAGTGATTTTACTCTTCATATGAAGTGTCCAAAGTAGGAAAGTTGTAGCTTGGCGATCCTAGCTTCAAGTGACACGTCTGGCTTGATTTGTTTGCTCTTCTTGCCATCCATGATATTGATAACATCCTTCTTCAGAACCACATTTCTAAGGCGTTAATTCTTCTATCTTGTTTCTTTATCTATGTTTCACTTCAATGTGTTACTGCAGAAAAGACCAGACTATGTACGAACCATGTCTTCGTTGCCTGTGAAATGATCCTTAATTTGAAGACATTGTCTGGTGACTAGTGATGGGCGAATCCTAAATTACTCGGACTCGCTTGACTCTACCGAGTCCGAGCCCGGGACTCGCTACTCGTTGCGAGTCTAGCGAGTCCAATGTTAATGAATGGGGAAGCGAATAATAGCGAGTAATGTGTGATTTAAAAATCGCAGATGTGTGTCGGAAAGCGCTCGCATTGCCGTGTCGGAAGCCCCACTGGCAACTGTATTTTGCTGCTGTCTCCGAGGCCAACGTCGCATGTGTTGGAGGCGAGGCAAGCGACTTTCTGCAGCAAACCACATGCTTTGTGCAAACAGGAAATAAGCCGACTCGAGCTTCCTGGCTGGACGCGCATAAAGTCACAGCGAGGAAGCATGGCTCCTGTCGACACCCTGCAATTAATTGCTCTGGTGGAGGCTCGGCCCCTGCTTTGGCTGCCCACTGACCCTGCATATGGGGATAATGTCCAGCGGACTACGGCCTGGAGGGAGATCGCACAGAGCGTTTTCCCAACGTTTCATCGTTGTGGCCATGATGTGCAGAGCAATATGGGTGAGTTAAATGTGTTCACACGTTATATTGCATTTACCGTATATAGTCGTGTATAAGCCGACCCGTGTATAAGCCGACCCCCCTACTTTAGCCCCAAAAAAGTGGGAAACCATATTGACCGCCATTCTTGTATACAGCGGCTATCACTGTTAGACATCCCCCCAGCAGAGTATACAGCTCCACCTGCAGAGTATACAGGCCCCCCCAGTGTGTATATATGCCACCGATATTAGGGTATACAGCCCCCCGTGGGTACACAGGTCCCCCAGCACTGGCTATACATGGCCCCCAGTGATTATACAGGGCCCTCATAGTAGGGTCTACAGCCCCCCCGTGGGTATACAAGACCACAGCAGTGGGTATACAGGGCCCCCGTGGGTATACAGGGCCCCCGTGGGCATACAGGGCCCCCATAGTAGGGTATACAGGGCCCTCAATGTGTTATAATGCGCCGTTGCATGGTTGCCTATATTTGGATGGGTTCACAATAGTACACTTAGTTTAAGGGCTGTTCCTCCTGGCTCTGAAGGCCAGGGGGTTGGGTGTATATAAATACCACTAATGAGCGGAGTCTGGTGCCCGCACTATTACATTCTCTATGCATTGACATGTGCCCTGCCCCATTTGTGATTGTGGCCACGTGAGCTCAATGTCCGTAATGCTGTTGATGATGTTCCACACTGTCGTTTCCATGTGCCTTGTATACACATTTCACACACAACATGATTAAAATGTTATTGTTGATTTGTACACATACTTTTAGTGTTTCAAATGTTAAAGAGGTCTAAACCCGGTTTGAAATCATTTCACAGTTGACCACATTATGAAGCGCTGGAGGAGCTGCCGCGACCAATTTAAGCGGCAACACCGGAGGATCCTGGAGGGGGGCCCGGAAGCTGGTCACGGCATAATATATTGCCACTATGAACGGCTGTCATTTCTGGAACCGGTGGCCCGTATGCCAAGGTATGTGTCTGCCGCACTGTTGTTTACTATTATTGTTATTATTATTTTTTAATATAGCGCCATTAGGTTCCATGGCACTTTACATGAGGATAAGGGTTAACGACAAAAAACAGTCCATGAAGACAATCAGGTCATACAGGTACAAGAGGAGAGGACCCTGTCCACGAGGGCACACAATGTACGTATGAAGCTCTATAATGAGTGTGCTGGTTTACATACCCACACAGGGGTTTGTTTCTGCCATGGTGCAACACAATTCTATCACCTTTGGCAATGATCCAGGACATACACATTTATAGTCACATTGTGACGTTTGGACAAATAAGCAATGTTCTGCAGGGTGGTCAGACACAATGTTCCGTGACCTCACAATTAGCTATTATTGTTGGCATGTTTGTGGAACAAAGCCATGTTCTTCCCTCCAATGGCCTCTAAGGTCTGTGGCCCTGTCTGGTTTGCCTGTCATAAGCCTCAGTTGTATCAGTTCCTAATGGCCTCGACTTGCATAAGGGCCACATACATCCCTACACATTTAGTTGTGGGTGTTTTTTTCGGCAAAATAACGTTGCAAGGATATACCCTTTTGCACTAAACTGTTTGTACACCATCCCAGATTGCTGACACATTCACACACATTTCAGAACATACCCTGTATCACTACAAATATGTGTGGTTCAGTTTTCCCATGGGTTTATTTGGGGCTGCAAGGTGATGGTGTAGATATTAGGGCCCACATGTGAATTGTACTTTTTTTGTCGTTAACTCATGGCCACATTACGAATCCTCCGGAAAACATAGCGTATTAATGCTGTATTAAATCAAACTAAAGAGGGCCATATTTTAAGTGCAACAGCCTTTTATGTCCAAGGTCCTTTAGGAAACCCGAGGTTTGTCCTTGCTGTTCCCGTTTTTTGGTTCGGCCCCGTTGGAGTAACTAAAACTGTCCATCTGTGCATACCACCTTGTTTGGCACCAACGATGTGTGACCTGCTGCTCAAAGACAACCCCATACTCTATGTCCATTACAGTCGTTTCAAATCCCAAGCCATCTGTTTGTTGTGTTTTATTTACCAAGACATTCCTGATTAGCATACATGGCAGCAACAAGGAGTGTAGGCCACTAACGGCAAATGCTCATGTGTCACCTATGCTGCAGGACTCCATTTCCTGTCTTGCTCACCTGCCCTATAGATCTGGGTTATGTGCATTGAGACCAAGGCCGTCCACACTGTGTGTTTTTGTGTCCATCTGATGGCAAAGAACCCTGAATAATGTGTTTGCCTCACAGTGTCAGGCTATAGCTTTGTCCACATAAAGTTTCCACAAAAAGTCAAAACATTAGTTGTGGCCACTAATATGTCTTCAAGTGACTACATAGCTGTCCTGCCTAAGTCAGGGCACAGTGTAATAGTGCAGACTAATTTTAAAATTTGTAATGTAATGGCAAAAAATCGTGGAGCAACAGTACCCACACATACAATATAGTTTGAGGCATGAGCCAAAAATGTCATTAATTTATTTGCTGCAATTCCATCTTAAGGGCAACAATGAAAAGACACAGAATACACAGATACACTGAGTCAAAAAAGCGTGCACATGTTATGTTTGGCCTATGGTTTTGTTTCCAAAGGCAACCCATTCACCAAATGTTTTTTATATTTACCCACAGAGCTGCTCACTTTCGGAGGCGGCGTTGGAACCCGCCACCACAGCTGCCTGAGGAGGGGAGGGAGGCCCCTCAACCCCCACCAGATGAGGAGGAGGGAGTAGCACCACCACCACCACCGCCACCACCACCACCGCCGCCGCCACCACCACCACCGCCGCCACCACCACCACCACCACCACCGCCGCCACCACCACCACCACCACCACCGCCGCCACCACCACCACCACCTTTGGGGCCGCAGATACAAGAAGAGGAGGATGAAGGGCCACACCAGCGCCCTCCAGTGCCGACTGCCAGCAGCAGTGTGGGGAGTCACTGGAACCCCAGCAGCCCTGCTCTGATCCCGGGGGCACCACAAGACCGCAGAGGACAGTGTAGTGCTGACTTTGCCCGCAGTCTCATACCGTTCTTGGATGACATTCCATTCGAGAGAAGACTGCGGGCATGGTCAGCAATACACATTGTCCTCGATGCGTGTAGGCCCCCAAACCATCCTGGGCAGGTGTTTGATTTTTTGGAGGAGTGGCGGCTCAGCAGATCTAACATCCTGGACAGGGCCACACCCCGGGACAGGTATGTTGCGACCCAGAGGTGGTGTCCAAGAATCAGTGGCCTACCAAGCCAAGGCCAACCGGCCCAGATGCCCCAGCCTACAGGCTTCCAACCACTGGGTGAGGTACTGCATGGGGCCCTGGACCTACTCAACGACCAGGGTGATGGTGCCACGTTACAGCCAAGGCCGGAGGATGCGGCAACCTTCCACCAGCTGTAGACCCCTTCTTTTTTTTTTGTTTATTTTTTGTTCCTGTGCATTGCACAATTTCTTTGTTATGTTATTATTTTTTTTTACTAAGTTTAAACCCCAAAAAAAAAAAAAAAAAAAAAAAAAATTCTGACATCTTTGCCATAATGGCGAAATAATACCCAGTTGACAAAAACTGCTTTGTGTCTGTCTTTTTTGAGGGAATGGATGTGTAGGTTTTTTTTGTGGGTGGGCTTAAAGTCATCATCATTAGCAAGTACTTTACGGCCCGCATGGCGCATGAAGGCACCTTGGTTATTATGTGGAAAATCATGACTGCACATACAAATGTTGCTTACAAATAAATAGTGCCTGTGTTTGTGGGGGGGTGACTTAATGACTCGGTATGGCAACAACACTGGGAACACAGATGCGATAGGCTGGGACGTCTACTTGCAACAGAGCGCGTCTACGCGTTATCTCCGTAGCGTACAGTGGGACCCTTCGCCATGCTCCAGCAGGATCTTAGTACAAGCCACGTTTTCGATGCAGGCATAGGCCTGTTGCCACAAAAAATTAGCCCAAGGGGCGAGATGAACTGTATTTGGAAGTTGAGGAGGGCGCGTGGCCCATACTATTTGCTTGTCCTGAGAGCATAGTACAAGCAACGTATTCGATGCAGGTATAGGCTTGTAGCCTCAAAAAATTAGCCCAAGGGGCGAGATCAACTCTATTTGGAAGTTGAGGAGGGCGCGTGGCCCATACTATTTGCTTGTCCTGTGAGCATAGTACAAGCAACGTATTCGATGCAGGTATAGGCTTGTAGCCTCAAAAAATTAGCCCAAGGGGCGAGATCAACTCTATTTGGAAGTTGAGGAGGGCGCGTGGCCCATACTATTTGCTTGTCCTGAGAGCATAGTACAAGCAACGTATTCGATGCAGGTATAGGCTTGTTGCCACAAAAAATTAGCCCAAGGGGCGAGATCAACTCTATTTGGAAGTTGAGGAGGGCGCGTGGCCCATACTATTTGCTTGTCCTGTGAGCATAGTACAAGCAACGTATTCGATGCAGGTATAGGCTTGTAGCCTCAAAAAATTAGCCCAAGGGGCGAGATCAACTCTATTTGGAAGTTGAGGAGGGCGCGTGGCCCATACTATTTGCTTGTCCTGTGAGCATAGTACAAGCAACGTATTCGATGCAGGTATAGGCTTGTAGCCTCAAAAAATTAGCCCAAGGGGCGAGATCAACTCTATTTGGAAGTTGAGGAGGGCGCGTGGCCCATACTATTTGCTTGTCCTGAGAGCATAGTACAAGCAACGTATTCGATGCAGGTATAGGCTTGTTGCCACAAAAAATTAGCCCAAGGGGCGAGATCAACTCTATTTGGAAGTTGAGGAGGGCGCGTGGCCCATACTATTTGCTTGTCCTGTGAGCATAGTACAAGCAACGTATTCGATGCAGGTATAGGCTTGTAGCCTCAAAAAATTAGCCCAAGGGGCGAGATCAACTGTATTTGGAAGTTGAGGAGGGCGCGTGGCCCATACTATTTGCTTGTCCTGAGAGCATAGTACAAGCAACGTATTCGATGCAGGTATAGGCTTGTAGCCTCAAAAAATTAGCCCAAGGGGCGAGATCAACTCTATTTGGAAGTTGAGGAGGGCGCGTGGCCCATACTATTTGCTTGTCCTGTGAGCATAGTACAAGCAACGTATTCGATGCAGGTATAGGCTTGTAGCCTCAAAAAATTAGCCCAAGGGGCGAGATCAACATTTTTAAAATTTATGCAAGGCACTTGAGCCAAACTATATGTTTTATTTCAGTTTGAGAAATGCCCACAATGCAGGCATAGGCTTGTTGCCTTAAAAAATTCAGCCAAGAGACTGTTTTGGATTGTCTGACATAATTCAACGGTCAAAAAACATCACAAGTGCATGCATTATTAAAGTAACATTACTGACACTGATTGTGTAGTTTTGTTGTCATGCAGCAAGTGTAGCAGGAACATTATTTATCCAATCTTCTTAGCAGAGGGACATTGTTTATCCTTTGTGTAAGAAGAGGACATAATGTTTAAACCGCACTGAGCCAAACGTAACAAATTTGAAAATGTCCCTCTAGGTTTGGGTACTCTCGTCTGAAGGGGTTAAGAACTTTGATGATATCCAGTCCTTGTTAAACTTAATGAGAGTGAGTCTGTCGGCATTTTCTGTAGTCAGCCGTGACCTTCTATCAGTGACAATTCCCCCAGCGGCACTAAAAACACGCTCTGATGTCACACTAGCAGCTGGGCAGGCCAGCAACTCCAAGGCATACAAAGACAGCTCAGTCCAAGCGTGAAGCTTGGAAACCCAGTAATTAAAGGGTACAGAGGGGTCGGTTAAGAAGCTGGTAGTGTCACACACATACTCGTTCAACATGTTTGACAATGTTTGTCTCCTAGACAAGGGGACCGTAGGCACAATCCGTTGCAGATTGGAAGGTCTGTTGAACATCGCCCAGTTGGTGGACATCTTACCACCACCTCTTCTTGACAATGTGGCAGTTTGTGTTCGAACCAAAGGCTGCTGTGGCAAAGAGCTGCTTGTTCGTGGTATAGCGGAGTCAGATGGTGAAATTGACATTAAATTGTCAACCACCACACTTTTGAAATAATCCATCGTTAAGCCCCTTGGTGACTGCAACAGCAGCGATGGAAACTTGTCTTTGTAGCGTGGGTCAAGGAATGTTGACAACCAGTAGAGGTCGCTGTCATAGATGTTAATGACGCGTGGATCCTGGGACAGACATTGAGACATGAAGTCAGACATGTGTGCTAGGCTACAAAGACTCATGTCTTCTGTGTCACCAGACTGATGAACAATAGGCATCATGGTCTCAAAATCGGTCTCCGCCTCCTGCTCTTCAGCCCACCCATGCTGTACCGACATAAAACTGGGGTTGGGAGTTCCATCAGGGTGCACCTCAGTACCATGGAGAAATAAATCGTCTTCATCTTCCTCATCACTGTTTTGTTCTGCAGCCAATGTTGCCGGCTGAAATTGGCTTTGCTGGCTCTGATCCTGGATGTTAAAATGTGGATCCATAGCCCTCTGCTGTGCCCTCAATGATTCTGTTTTAAGATTCAGGAGAGAATCTGTAAGCAAACACAGCATGGGGATGGTGAGACTAATAATGGACTCATCACCGCTGACCAGTTTTGTGCAGTAATCGAAGTTCTCTAGAACCTCGCAAAGGTCAGCGATCCAGACCCACTCCATCGTACCAATGTGTCTTGTATTACTTCCTGGGTGACGGGCATGTTGCAGCTGATATTCCGCTATAGCCCTCTGCTGCTCATTGAACCTAGCCAACATATGGAATGTAGAATTCCATCGTGTGGGCATGTCGCAAATTAATCTGTGTTTGGGCAAATTAAATTGCTGTTGAAGGGCAGATAGATTTGCAAGTGCCGTTGATGAATGTCGGAAATGTCCGCAATTTCTACGCACCTTCTCTAGTAGATCAGATAACTCTGGGTAATTTTTCAAGAATTTCTGAACTACAAGATTCAGTACGTGAGCCATGCAAGGCACGTGTTGAAGTTTACCGAGCTTTATTGCTGCAACAAGGTTTCGTCCGTTATCACTGACAACAAGACCTGGTTGTAGTTGCAGTGGGGCCAGCCACTCATCTGTCTGTTGTTTAACACCTTTCCACAGCTCGTTTGCAGTGTGAGGTGTGTCACCTAGACAGATGAGCTTAAGAAGAGCCTGTTGTCGCCTGGCTGATGCAGTACTGCAAAGCTCCCAACTTTGACGTGATGTGGCGGACAAATCAGCAGTGGTCAAGGAAGTTGAAGACGCACATTGTGTTGTAGAAGTATATGAGGACGCGGACACCCGGAATGATGCTGTGCCCGCTATTCGTGGAGTTGGTAGGATCGCAGATATTCCACTATTACACTTTGGGACACTCTCGACAAGGTTGATCCAGTGAGCTGTCAGGGATATGTATCTGCCCTGTCCACAAGTACTTGTCCAGGTATCAGTTGTCAGGTGAACTTTTCCGCTCACAGCATTTGTCAGTGCACGCTTCAAGTTGTTAACCACGTCCAGATGTAGCGCGGGTATGGCAGTACGTGAAAAAAAATTGCGACTGGGGACAGTGTATCGTGGTGCTGCCACAGCCAACAACTCCCTAAAAGCCTCAGTATCAACAAGCCTAAATGGCAGCATTTCTACAGCTAACAGCTTAGAAATTTGCGCTGTCATTTGTCGAGAAAAAGGGTGTGTGGATGGGTGCTTCCGCTGCCTCTCATACAGCTGTGGAACAGACAACTGGACATTTGGCGCAGACTCACAAGTCACTTGACTACTGTCATATCTCTGGTCTAACGCAGCTTGTGGTGAGATCGTATGAGTAGGAGCTGCTGCATGAACAGTAGATGGTGAAGGACGATTCTGAAGTGGCATAACGGTGTTGAGGTCAGAAGGCCCTGATGTCGAACCCTGATGGGCCAACCACTGACTTGGGTGCTTAAGAGTCATGTGTTTTCGCATACTGCTCGTGCTCAAGTTTACTTTGCCCTGGCCTCTGCTCAGCCTGGCATAGCAGATGTTACATATAACCACATTTGGTACTGATGGGCTATCTTTGAAAAATTTCCAGACAATGGATGTTCGTCCTTTAGGTTGTGGTGTAGGAACTGAAGGATGAGTCTGGCCAACACAAACTGTAGACACATTTTGGCCAACTGTTCTTAAAGTTGGGGCAACAGTTGGTACAGTTTGTGCAACAGTTGACACAATTTGGGCTACTGTTGTCACAGCTTGGATTCGGGATAAAGGAGTAAGCCTGGGTGCTTTAGGCGGTGGTAAATAACCACTTTCCTCCTCCTGGCTGCTCTGTTGGCTCTGCATGTCAAGTGTCCAGGTTGGATCAGTGGTCTCATCATCCACCCCTCCTCCTCAAAGTCATCTGGATAACGTGACTGGTCAGGCTGGCCAGATGAGATGTGTGTCTCATCATCATCATCATCCTCCACCTCCTGAGACGGTCTATGGCTTTGTTGAAAGGGACGTTCTTCAGGACGAGGTGAATCCAAACTTTGTCCATAGATGGAATGTACGTCTGGTTCAAGTATCTGTTCAGGCAGTGACAAAGAAAGGTCCGGTTGTCTGAATGGCTGATAAGAACCAAATAAATCTTCCGAATGCCCAAGTTCACGGTCTAAATTTTCCTCCGTCTGGCGATGGCTTGAGGAAATAGGAAGATTTTGTGGATTAGATGACCCCGCTTTGTCAGTAGCGGCACTTGAATATGGTGTCAAGGATGATTGTGTGCTGCCAGAACCCGTGGTTGAGGTCTTGTCAGCCATCCAAGATGTTATTTGGTCTTGATCTTCCGGCCTCAAGACACGTTTCGGTTGAGTACTGGGAAATTTAGACAGCAGGAAGGTGGATCGATCAATCCTTGTCTGTCTACTTCTACCAGTGCCTTGTTGTTCACGACTGCTAGGGCCCCGACCTCGTCCCTGTCCCTTTGCAGACTGGTTTTTGGGAATCTGGTGTTTTTGGGACATTGTTGACAAATGCACAGCCACCGAGATGGAGTTAGGTGTTGATGCAGGCGTCACTTACTGGCGGGTTAAGTGTGTGCTACCACTTGGCAGTGAAGCACTACACTATTCCCTGAAAAAATTAGAAAGTGCGCACAGCCACCGAGATGGAGTTTGGTGTAGCTGCAGGCGTCACTTACTGGCGGGTTAAGTGTGTGCTACCACTTGGCAGTGAAGCACTACACTATTCCCTGAAAAAATTAGAAAGTGCGCACAGCCACCGAGATGGAGTTTGGTGTTGCTGCAGGCGTCACTTACTGGCGGGTTAAGTGTGTGCTACCACTTGGCAGTGAAGCACTACACTATTCCCTGAAAAAATTAGAAAGTGCGCACAGCCACCGAGATGGAGTTTGGTGTTGCTGCAGGCGTCACTTACTGGCGGGTTAAGTGTGTGCTACCACTTGGCAGTGAAGCACTACACTATTCCCTGAAAAAATTAGAAAGTGCGCACAGCCACCGAGATGGAGTTTGGTGTTGCTGCAGGCGTCACTTACTGGCGGGTTAAGTGTGTGCTACCACTTGACAGTGAAGCACTACACTATTCCCTGAAAAAATTAGAAAGTGCGCACAGCCACCGAGATGGAGTTTGGTGTTGCTGCAGGCGTCACTTACTGGCGGGTTAAGTGTGTGCTACCACTTGACAGTGAAGCACTACACTATTCCCTGAAAAAATTAGAAAGTGCGCACAGCCACCGAGATGGAGTTTGGTGTTGCTGCAGGCGTCACTTACTGGCGGGTTAAGTGTGTGCTACCACTTGACAGTGAAGCACTACACTATTCCCTGAAAAAATTAGAAAGTGCGCACAGCCACCGAGATGGAGTTTGGTGTTGCTGCAGGCGTCACTTACTGGCGGGTTAAGTGTGTGCTACCACTTGGCAGTGAAGCACTACACTATTCCCTGAAAAAATTAGAAAGTGCGCACAGCCACCGAGATGGAGTTTGGTGTTGCTGCAGGCGTCACTTACTGGCGGGTTAAGTGTGTGCTACCACTTGACAGTGAAGCACTACACTATTCCCTGAAAAAATTAGAAAGTGCGCACAGCCACCGAGATGGAGTTTGGTGTTGCTGCAGGCGTCACTTACTGGCGGGTTAAGTGTGTGCTACCACTTGGCAGTGAAGCACTACACTATTCCCTGAAAAAATTAGAAAGTGCGCACAGCCACCGAGATGGAGTTTGGTGTTGCTGCAGGCGTCACTTACTGGCGGGTTAAGTGTGTGCTACCACTTGACAGTGAAGCACTACACTATTCCCTGAAAAAATTAGAAAGTGCGCACAGCCACCGAGATGGAGTTTGGTGTTGCTGCAGGCGTCACTTACTGGCGGGTTAAGTGTGTGCTACCACTTGGCAGTGAAGCACTACACTATTCCCTGAAAAAATTAGAAAGTGCGCACAGCCACCGAGATGGAGTTTGGTGTTGCTGCAGGCGTCACTTACTGGCGGGTTAAGTGTGTGCTACCACTTGGCAGTGAAGCACTACACTATTCCCTGAAAAAATTAGAAAGTGCGCACAGCCACCGAGATGGAGTTTGGTGTTGCTGCAGGCGTCACTTACTGGCGGGTTAAGTGTGTGCTAACACTTGGCAGTGAAGCAGCACACTATTCCCTGAAAAAAATTATTAAGTGCGCACAATTAGTCGCAGAAGTAGGTGGCGTACGTGCTATTTGCAGCTAGGAGAGCAGCAACGCACTGTTCTGCCACAGACAAAATAACGCTGAAGGGGTTTTTAGGACCCAAAATCTATCAGCTGGCAAAAAATTGTAAATAGTACCTCAGCTAAGCCTCTCACTTCAGCTATTAGAACAGCTGAGTGAGTAAGCGAAGCTATGAGGTCGCTCCTGTGAACACTAAAGGCTGCAGCTCCCTGCTTCCCTGCCTGCCTAAAGTGTCACAGTACACAGTACTCCTCTGTCCTCCTGCTAGCTCTCACAAGAGCTGTTTGGGGTTAATATAAGGAATCTTGAAGTTCCCTACACTCACTGACAATCCCTATGATCTGCTCCAGAATCTACCTCACCCTGTTCTAGCTCAGATCTTCAGAGAAATGTGCTCAAAATGGCGGTGGCAAGGCTTATATACAGCCTTGCCTGTCATCGATGACATAGCCATCACGATGGACAGAAGCCAATCATTGTAATGCCACAAGAAGAGGGCTGTGGCATTACTGAATAAGATTGGCTAACATCCTTGTCCATCTTCACAAGTTTGTCTGACCTAACACGCTAGGCTGTCTCGGAAGATTTGTCGGAACATAACAGATTCTGTATTCGCGAGTCCCGAATACAGAATACAGGACTCGGATTCGTAGACTCGCTAGGATTCGCTAGGAGTCGCTACGACTCGCTCGGAATCGCTACTTACAGCGGGTATCCGTGAAGCGGTGCCATTCTCTAAACGATTTGGGGGAGATTCAAGCTACATAGCGATGTGATAGAGCGAGTCTCGCTAGTAAAACTAGGATTCCCATTTAATTGCATTGGACTCGCTACTTTGCGAGTCCTCGCTGGGAAACTCGCCGAGTAGCGAGTCCTGCGAGTCCCTTACTACTCGCCGAGTAACGAGTCCTAGCGAGTAGATTCGCCCATCACTACTGGTGACTTCATTGTTGATTTTTCCATAGCTATTCTCTTATTGACTTCTGGTGTCATTGCTGCATCTTGAGTGCTTATTGATCTGAGTAGGTTCAAGTCCTTTA
This sequence comes from Allobates femoralis, assembly GCA_033576535.1. Lineage (NCBI taxonomy): Eukaryota > Metazoa > Chordata > Amphibia > Anura > Aromobatidae > Allobates > Allobates femoralis. The sequence continues at coordinate 486,429,484 of JARQOC010000005.1, forward strand.
CCACCTCTAGTACTTCATTGTCCATTTCAAATATGTTCCTGTTGTACCTGGCAGTAGTCAAACGCTTTGTCTTTTTTGTGCTAAGTAGCAGTCGTATGTTCGAGCTTTCCATCTTGACACTCCGTAATAAGTCCATGACTCCATGTACACTTATTGCTATCAGTGTTATAACGTCTGCATATCTTAGATTGTTGATGATTCTTCCACCAAGTTTGATTCCTGCTTCTTTTTTGACAAATCCCGCCATGCTGAAAATAGCTTCTACATATGAATTGAAGAGAAATGGTGACAGGATGCAGCCTTGTCTTCGCCTCTCTCTAACTTGAACCATGCTATGCCCTGTATTTTCATATTGACTGTTGCTGCTTGGGTGATGTAAAGGTTCCTAATGAGGATGATCAGATGTTTTGGCACACCCATATCCTTCATGATATTTGTACAGTTTGTGGTGATCAACAAAGTCTGATGGCTTTGCTGTGGTTGATGAAGCAAAAATAGAGCTCCTTGTTGTATTCTTGGCCTTTTCCATTATCATTTTCATGTTAGCAATTACATATCTTGCTCCTATGCCTTTTCTGAATCCTGCATGTTCCTCTGGCAACTCTGTGTCAAAGTAAGGCTGTAGCTGTCTTTGTAGGATTTTCAGCAGTATTTTGCTGGTATGATGTATGAGCCCAATAGTCAGATAGTTTCCACAATTAGTAGCATCTCCCTTTTTTGAAATAGGAATACACACTGAACTTTTCACTCCTTGAGCTATTTACCAGTAATCTTTATCAGCTGACACAGGCATGTGATGACTAGAGATGAGCGATGTTCGATTCGAAATGTTCGCCAATCTCAAATTCGACCTGTTTTGGGTGGTGTTCGAGTTATTCGTCTAATTAGAACAATTAGCCTCAAATTTGGCATTTCGAGGTTATGTTCAATAATGCTTCGGTCACCAAAAGCATACCTGGCTTTTCACACTAATACTGATCTTCAATGTTAATATCCATTTTCAGTGTGTAGTGTACGGGGACCTGCATCATAGGAGTAGGGACTAGGGACTAGGTCTGTAACAGCCCTTTTTCAGATCTACTCCATAGAAGCAGGGACTAGTTTTAATTACAGCCCTTTACGCTAGGTTAGAGCAGTCCCTATTAGTTTTTGCCAGGCAGGGGTGTGCCAGAGTGCTGTACAAGTCTTTTTCACAGCATTTGGCCACATCTAGCTCTGGGAGTCCTTTAGGGCAGTTAGTGTAGCACTGCTGTTAAGAAAGCTACACCACCTGTCTTAAGTAGGCACTTTTCTGCTGCTGCTAGTCTCAGCAATTTGTTTGGACTAGTAGCAGTGGGATTTACACAATAGTGTAGCCCACTTGTGAAAAGCTACACCGCCAGTGTACTTCCTAGTCATTTTCAACTGCACCTTGGCCACATCTGACTTCTGGTCAAGTCGAAGCGTGACAAAAACTATTAGTGGAGGCCACTTGTAATACAATCTACTACAGCACCAGTGTACTTCCTACTAATTTTTAACTGCACCTTGCCCAGGTCTCACTTTGGGCGTAGTAGCAGTGTTGGTTCAGTCACCTCTGCTTGATTGACATTCACCTTTTTTTTGTGAAACAACTGTACTGATCCCAATTTTTTCACATACAAAATGAGTGGCAAAAGGCCTGCTGCTGGTGGAAATGGGAGTAGGGGTGGTGGAAAGGGAAAAAAAGTTTGTGTCCGTGGGGTAGATGTTAAAGCTACATTAACATCTGCTGAAAAAAAGACAATCTTCCAGCCAAAGTAAGATGTCTTCTTCTTTCTGTGGCCAATCGGATATGTTCCCTTTCTTACGGACCATCGATACCACTTGGAAGTGAGGCACAAAAAAAGCAGGTGCATGAATGGATCTCAAGTGCTCCATCAAGTGGCCTCTCCTCCACCTCAACTTCTACATCACAAACCCTCCAGTCATCTGAGGTGTCAGACCAATCACACTTGATTCCTCCAAGCTCCCAAGTGTCCAGCCGCTCTACTCAGTCTGGGGTAACAGACATGTTTGAGTCTGCAGAGCTGTTCAGTCACACAATAGCCTGGGAATCAGAGGTCTGCACCAAAGCTGCAGTGAGCCCAGACGAGTTAATGATCTGTCCTGATGCCCAGAAGCTTTGTGAGTCAGACCCAGGCCCAGATGAAAAAGCTTCTGACCTTTATGCAGACCCTCATTCCCTAACAGTACATACTGTTGGTGGACATCAGGAGGATGATGCTGATGAGGCTCAGATACCGGATTTGATTGACAAATTAAGTTATCGGTCAAGGCAGGAAGAGGTTGTCTCTGAGGATGAGGGGTGTGAGAACACAGAGGATGATGATGAGGTTGGAGATCCCACTTACTGTCTACACACAGTCAGCCAGTCAATGAGGTCAGCACAGGAGGAGGAGGAGGATGCTACTGACGATGAGGTTAAGTTGCACCTTCCTGGACATAGAAGGAGCACTGGAAGCACACCAACAACTGCATCCGCAGCCACAACTCTGCCTCTGAGCGGAAGTCGTGCTGGCTCTGCAGCTCGCATGAGCTCTAAGCCTTGCCTAGCCTGGGCCTTTTTTGACATCACCAAGGCTCTCCCAACTCATGTCATCTGCAAGATTTGTCACCAATTTCTGAGTAGAGGCCAAATACTCACTAGCTTGAGTACTTCATGTATGAACCGCCACATGGACATGAAGCACAAGTCGCAGTGGGAAGCTCACCGTGTTAGAATGCGGGCTAGCGGGGCAGGCCTACCACCATCTTCCCCATCAAGTGCATCCGTGTGCTCTTCATCTGTGACTGTGGGGACAGCTGTCACACATGCTTTTGGATGTACACCTTCCACCTCTTTACCCGCAACAGGCAGTGTGATTGGCAGGTCATCACTTGGTTTTCAAGTGGACAATGCTTCTGGTGTTGAGCTCTCTCAGACATTGAGAGCACCACCTTTGGATGAAGGCAACATTACATCTTCGTCTGCACCTCCCGAAAAATGAGGACGCTATGGATCACAGAACATGGCGCAAAAGTACAATTCAGTTTTTTACATAGTTATGAGGTTTTTTCACCACTTAGATAAAAGTATACATGTTTGGTATCTACAAACTCGTACCAATCTGAGGCATCACACCGTCATGTCAGTTTTACCATAAAGTTAACGTGATGAATAAAAAACCCAAAAAACAAAACATACAATTGCACGTTTATTTTGGAATTCCACCACGCTTGGATCCTTTTCAAATTTTCCTGTACACTATATGGTAAAATAAATTATTTCATTGAAAAGTACAACTTGTCCTGCAAAAAACAAGTCCTCATATGTTTATATTTATGGAAAAATTAAAAAGTTATGGCTCTTGGAAGAAGGGGAGAAGAAAATAAAAAAGGGAATATTGTCGGGGGTGAAGGAGTTACTACTCACTTTCCAGTGTCTTCACCTTTTTTCGTCACCGCTTTGATCCTGCAGCGCTATCTTGTGACATAACTTCTGACTGGCTGAAAGTCAGAAGTTACATCACAAGCTCTCAAAGCAAGTCTATAAGGTCCAGAATGAGGCCAGAATGAAATCTCATAGAGTTGTATTAATTTGTGATCCCAGCATGCTCTATGAAACACTCAAGCAGCGGCAGGCCGCAAACTGCTGGAGACAGACAGGAGTGATGGCGAGAGAAGATGAAGATGCTGGAGGAAGAGTATAAGACAGGGGGCAGAGGACTTACATTTAAAACACCACTCTGACGCTGAAATAAAAAAAATGCTGGGGTGGTGCTTTAATATAATTAGTAAGCTGTTTATCACATTTTTATGTATAGGCCTTTTATGTTCGATAAAAAAAAAATATTTCTCATTATAATATTTTCCGGTAATTGACTGCTGCAGTCACATACCCCTCTGGAATGACTCAGATGGCATAGATGCCGAAGATCAGTATAAGAAGAGCGGTAAAGTTCATATACCGGTACTTTATTTTATTTATTTTACTTTTTTTTGGCTTTTCTGAAATATGATTGGACAAGTTCTTTATTATGCATTGTTATCAGTGAATGTTTAAAGATTCTAAATAAATTTAGCTTTTAAAGTAAAAAATAAAACACAACATAAAAAAAACTCTGTACAGTGCCTTGAAAAACTATTCATAGCACTTACATTTTTTCACAATACATCCACAAATAAATGTATTTTCTTGAGATTTTATGTGATTCATATGGAAAGTGCCATGAAATAAATAATAATGATGTTCCAATACTAAGCAGCAAGTGCTTGTGAAGTGTAAATGAAATGATACATAGTTTGTTTAATATTTAATAATCTAAATTTGAAATTTGTGATGTGCATTTGTATTCAGTCATCTGAATCAATACTTTGTAAGATCACCTAACAGCCCAATTTCATGCATGGTGATTGGCATCTGCCAGAGAACACAAAGATTGGCAGATTCGAATTTAGGGCCCTGTGCTCTTCACGGATAAGAGCAGGTTCACACTGAACACATGTGATAGACCGGGCAGGGTCTGGAGACGCCATGGAGAATGTTCTGCTGCCGGCAACATCTTCCAGCATAACCAGTTTGGCAGTGCATCAGTAATGGAGTGGGGAGGTATTTTTTGGAGGGACGCAAAGTCCTCCATAATATAGCCAGTGGTACCCTGACTGCCATTGGCTACTGGGATTAGTTCCTCATTGTGAGACCATATAGAGGTGCAGTGGGCGCTGAGTTCCTTCTGATGCATAACAGTGCTACGACTCATGTGGTTGAAGTGTGTCATCAGTTCCTACATGATGAAGGCTTTAATGCTATGGACTGGCCTACCCATTGCCCAGACCTGAATCCAATCAAACACATCTGGGAAATCATATCTTGTTCTATCCACCAATGCCATGTTGCACCACCGACTGTCCACGAGTTGACTGATGTTTTTTACATTACTGAGACTCATTTCCTTGTCTTGAGGCATTTCCACGGAAGTTGGATCAGCCCGTACTTTGATTTCCCAATTTGATTTTGAGTATCATTCCAAATCTAGATCTCCATGGGATATTAATTTTGGTTTACAGTAATGACTTTTGTTTTATTGTTCTCAACACATTTTACTATGTAATAATCCATAAAGAATTGCAACTAAAATATTTAATTTATTGAGAGCTAAGATGTGGTATGGTAATAATAATAATATTTATTCATTTATATAGTGCTATTAATTCCATAGCACTTTACATACATCAGTAATGCTGTCTCTCTTAGAGCTCACAATCTAAACATCCTATCAGTATGTCTTTACAATGTAGGAGGAAACCAGAGTGCCCGGAGGAAACCCACGCAAACACAGGGAGAACATATGGAAGCACACATATTGTTTTAATTGTACTTATTATTACCTAAGTAATAGATTTGCATTTAAGAATATGACCTAAGCTAGGTGAGAGCATTTTTTTTTCAGTCAGTTTTAAAGAACAAACAAAACAAGCATAGCCTATAACCAACGATTAAAAATAGCAAAGATTTTCACATATTTTCCAATTGCCAGTGCTTCTGGTATTTGAGAAATTTGTACCTGTTTGTTTTTCCAAGTTTTACTATTGGTTTTTAAGACTTTTTTTTTTCCAGTCAAGCAGCTTTTTATAAAACTCGCTGGAATTCAACACTAACCTGTATGCTGTGAGATATTCTAACTCTCCCAAAGGAGGATCCAAGCCACCTGTCCAAGCAGTATTTATATTTAATCGTATACCAAGGCCAATTCCAGCTCCCCCCACAAAAAAAAAATTAGGAAAAGCACTACATAAAAATAAATTCTAATAGGAAAACATACAATTGCTGTGCTCTTGAGAAGATCAAACAACATGTCATGTCAGTTCAGGTTTGTTTGACAACTCAACTTTACTACGGCTTACAGTCCCAATGGACAATTTTGTAATCTCATGCAATTTAAAGATCCAGAGAAGGATGAGAAAATTAGGGGTAATCATGCAATGCAATTAGACCTGAATGTTACAAACAAGAGTGGGACTTTAAGAAACAATCCTAACCTCTTCTGGAACATCAAAACAAAAATAGGTGCCTCCATGAAGAGGATGAAGGAAGAAAAAATTATCATTTGATTTTCCTTTAGTTGAACAACATACAATTTGAGGTTTCTAAGAATGTCCGATCAGGTCTGCTATGATACTTCTAAAGGCCGCTTTACACGTCGCGATATCGCAATGCAACTACGATAAAAAGTCACGTGGTACGCCCGTTGCAGTTGTTATCGTTGGTGAGTTGGGCCGTGCAAAAGGGCAACACGACTCAAAAACGATGCAACTTCAATATCGTATTGGGATTGTGCATGCTCTCCAACCGTGCAATATTGGCTAGGTGATGTGACAGGATCGTGCTGTGTGACAGCGCAACTACGATTTGGAGCGCAACTTCCCCTATTCACTCCAATGTTAATTGGTCGTTCCCTGAGCTGCTCAGACACAGTGTGAAAAAGGGGCGCACTAGATTGTAGTTGCGTTGCCTGCCGATATCTCCTTGTGTAACATCTCCTATGCGATGTTGGACAAGTGCCAAAAACGTGCGCGCTCCCGTGAAATTGTATGCAATATCGGAACGATATTGCGTCGTATAAAGGGGCCTTTACTCATATTGACCTTTAGGAAAACCTTGTTCCTTGACTATGTTGCTCTGCTAAGTTTGTATTTCTTTTGTCTTCTCGCTTAGGCCACTGCTTCCTGGACGTTAATGCAAATAACTATTTAATGCACTTATTTTTCCTTTTGCAAATGGCTTCTTGAATTCAGGAAACCCAAGCAAGAGCACCCTGGAGACTCCAGATGAGCAGCTATTGAGAAATCCCAGTTCTTTTGTACAATTAGATATTTTGTACACCAGTTCTTTGTACTTCTTGTCACTGAGATGGAATCTAGCATTCTGTTTTATTGAGGAATTTTATGACTTATTAACTGCCAACAGTTCATAACCTCTTAGGCTTAATTAACTAGCCTTGTTGGCTTTTGAAGAAAGACCAATGTTTAAAATGCCGACTGGTATATGGTAAAAGAAAAAGAAAAAATTGTGACTAAAAGCCACAAAGCATTTTCCTGAATCTTGTCAGAATGCTAAACATAAATGTATGCACTGATTTGCCAAGTTCCACTAGTAAGGTCAAAGGCTTTGCAACCAGCTGAGTAAATTGGCGTTCTTAAAGCATTCAGTTCAGTTAGCAGTCCCTCAGCAGCGAGTCTGACATCAAAAGGCCTGCCAGATGCTAAAAGAACTTCATACTTCATTTTTGCTAAATCATGACGGCAAAAGTTGAAGACATTTAAGTACAGTATGATCTCATTGGGATGGCAACTGTGCCCTCAGATCACAGGCATTTCCATGATTTCCACAATCAAAGGCAGAAGGCTGAATTCGAGACACATGGCCGAGCTGCGTTATTTAAGGGCTTGTAATACAACCACTGAAATGTGAGATTGATTGAAAAAAAAATCTAATAAAATACTTAATTCGTGGCAATATCTCAAAACCGGCTACTTCTCATGCGAGGTTTGTCAGATTTTCTCACAGTATGAAATTATATAGCAAGTCTGAAACTGTATATTGTGTGTGTCTGTGTTTCTGCAGACATTTTTTTTTAATTTCTATATGTCTTGAAATGTCTTTTATATGTATGTGTTCGTTTCATGTAAATCTTTCTGACAGAGCATATGTATCACACACAATTCAGTTATCAAGGGCTTTTTTGAGAAATTGCAGGTACCTCATTTATATATCAGTGTCCATTCTAGAAGAAATAATGGGGTACATACTGCTAAGGGGTGTTTTACTACAATGCATTTTTATTTAAGAGTGTGTAGGGTTTTCAACTTGACTTTATTTTTTCCAGACAGCTTATCAAAAAATCATGGACAGGCAATAATTTTTACAGACACATTGTAAAACCATATTAAATACGCATCCACGTCTACAGAGCATAATTCTGATATGACGACATCAGCTGCATTCACTCAAAACTATGCAATGATAATTACAGTCAAAATAATCTATATAGATATCTTAAGCTTCAAAAAAAAATTATGGATTCCTTAACGGACTATACTGGTATTCCTGCTTCGGCTTCTTTCAGAAATTGGCATGATCTGGTAAAAAAGATGTGTCAGGATGCAGACAATGGGTGGCTGCAGGGGTGATGCTTTGAACATTGTTACAACCTGTGATTGTCATGGGTGGTTGTGACGGACAAAGGGATTAGGTAGCAGGATGGCTGTGATGGGCAAAAGACAGTCAGGGGAACTATTGCAATAAAGAAAGGGTTCCTCAGTAGGAGCGCAGGTTCACTTAGGAGATGGGTGGAAATCTGGTCTAAACAACTTTAATACCACAATGCGTTTCCACAATGGATAGTTGTCTTCCTCAGGTAGATAGTGTAAATCCACCTGAAGAACACAACTATCCATTGTGGAAACGCGTTGTGGTATTAAAGTTGTTTAGACCAGATTTCCACTCATCTCCTAAGTGAATCTGCGCTCCTACTGAGGAACCCTTTCTTTATTGCAAAACTCTCTCAACCTCCGGGTGTGTGGTTACCAGAGCTGCGGTTTGCAGAGAATTTTAAACAGAGGACGGTGTGGAGCCATAGGACCTGCGGTGATGTAGGAGCCCTGTGACACACAGATCATCTGATTCCACCCCATGTGACGTGGAAGCGGAGGAGCAGCGTCGATCAGTGCGGGCATCAGGAGAACCCAGTGGAAGCTTTCACTCAAGTTGTGCGGAGGCGACACAACCGGCACAGGTGAGAGTCCGCCCGCACACCCCTCTAAACCACCCCAAAATAACATACCGGGTCTCCTCTATGGGAGCGCTTCCTGTCTCTTTTCATTCATTGCAGTCAGAGGAAATAGTCTGACCTTTAGACTGGGGGTCCCTAGCTGACTGTTTCCAGAAGTACCTCTAAAAGTGAGGATGTCTGGGCTGCCACCCTTGCCCTGCTCTTGACCAGCCCTAGACTAACACACCCTTGTCTCCAGCCAGGGAGTGGGATAAGCACAGCAACTCCCAGAAAGATGGCGATCTCCAAGAAGCAACAAACAAGAAGGCTTTGGCAGAATAGCATTCAGCATTGACACAGATCACAGTGTTTGCAGAGAATGAACTCTATCAGCAACAGCAGCTGACGAGTCATGGGACTACTTAAAGACTGGGGGAGTGGACAACCACATCACCTGATTCACTCAGCAACTGGTACTGAAGAGCCACAGAAGCTAACACTTTATGGAATAATGGAAATTAACTCCATTTAAGTACTTCAGAGCAGTCCACATGTGACACAAAGCAATTCACAGAGACTATAGAGCAGTCTACACATGACACTGATTGGTTGCAGTGGTCACATGCTCTCGGAAGGTAAAAGCAAGAGACCGGCAAGGTCCAGGGCCATGCTACTGAGGAGTAGCAGGACATTAATAGATAAGTCCAGTCATTTTATTATTGTATTACTTTGCTGGCCTCAGTGTTTTTTTTTAAAGGGATAGGTAAAGGGGTTTTCCCACAAACAAAGTTAATTTTAAAACTCATTTCAATCAATAAGTCTTGGAATGATAATAATTTTCACTATAGGATGTGCTTAAAATAATGTTCCTGTCCTGAGATAATCTTATATATGTGTCCTGCTATGCACTGTGTAATGGATGTTTCTCACCGTACAGGGACATGGTCTGATCATATCACATCTCCTGTCCTGAGATAATCTTATATACCGTATATACTCGTGTATAAGCCGAGTTTTTCAGCCCAAAATTTGGGCTGAAAAGTCCCCCCCTCGGCTTATACACGGGTCTATACGGTAGACCCGTGTGGTGGGGGCTGTGGGGCCGGGGCTGTGGAGGCTGGAGGAGGCGGGGGGAGTCTGCTGTATGAGCGGCCCCATCACGTGGGGCCGCTCATTATATATGCACTGCTTCCCCCTGTCAATCAGCGCAGGGGGAAGCAGTTCATATATTCCCCCCAAAAGCTGGCACTCACCCCCCCTTGTAAGGCCCCCCCCATCGCTGCTTATACATTACCATTCCGGTGTTCTGATCCGCGCCGCTCCTCGGTGCTTCTTCATGCTCCGTCCGCGCTGGCTGCATCCGGGGATCTCCGGCTGTCGCAGCGATATGACGTCATCGCGCGACGGCCGGAGAATGGAGATCCCGGATGCAGTCAGCGAGGACGGAGCATGAAGAAGCAGCGAGGAGCGGCGCGGATCAGAACACCGGAATGGTAATGTATAAGCAGCGGGGGGGGAAGCCTTACAAGGGGGCCGAGTGCCAGCATTTGGGGGCTGTTGGTACCCCCAGGGGGCTGCTGGGTACCCCCTGGGGGCTGCTTGGTACCCCCAGGGGGCTGTTGGTACCCCCAGGGGGCTGCTGGGTACCCCCTGGGGGCTGTTGGTACCCCCTGGGGGCTGCTGGGTACCCCCTGGGGGCTGCTGGGTACCCCAGGGGGCTGTTGGTACCCCCAGGGGGCTGCTGGGTACCCCCTGGGGGCTGTTAGTACCCCCTGGGGGCTGTTGGTACCCCCAGGGGGCTGCTGGGTACCCCCTGGGGCTGTTGGTACCCCAGGGGGCTGTTGGTACCCCCAGGGGGCTGCTGGGTACCCCCTGGGGGCTGTTGGTACCCCCTGGGGGCTGCTGGGTACCCCAGGGGGCTGTTGGTACCCCCAGGGGGCTGCTGGGTACCCCCTGGGGGCTGTTAGTACCCCCTGGGGGCTGTTGGTACCCCCAGGGGGCTGCTGGGTACCCCCTGGGGCTGTTGGTACCCCAGGGGGCTGTTGGTACCCCCAGGGGGCTGCTGGGTACCCCCTGGGGGCTGTTGGTACCCCCAGGGGGCTGCTGGGTACCCCCTGGGGGCTGTTGGTACCCCCAGGGGGCTGTTGGTACCCCCAGGGGGCTGCTGGGTACCCCCTGGGGGCCGCTGGGTACCCCCTGGGGGCCGCTGTATAACCCCTGGGGGGTGCTGTATAACCCCTGGGGGGTGCTGTATAACCCCTGGGGGCTGCTGTATATACTGCTGAGGCCTGTATACCACTGGGGCTGCTGTATATACCACTGGGGCTGCTGTATATACCACTGGGGCTGCTGTATATACCACTGGGGCTTCTGTATATACCACTGGGGCTGCTGTATATACCACTGGGGCTTCTGTATATACCACTGGGGCTGCTGTATATACTGGTGGGGTCTGTATATACCACTGAGGAGGCTGCTGTATACCACTGGGGTTGCTGTATATACTACTGGGGCTGCCTGTATACTACCACTGGGGCTGCATATACTACTGGGGCTGCCTGTATACTACCACTGGGGCTGTATATACTACTGGGGCTGCTGCTGTATACAGCACTGGGGCTGCTGCTGTATACGACCACTGGGGCTGCTGTATACTACCACTGGGGAGGCCTGTATACCACTGGGGGGGGGCCTGTATACCACACTGCTGGGGGCTGTATACCTCTGCTGAGGTCCACCCTCGGCTTATACACGAGTCAATAGGTTTTTCCAGATTTTTGGGGCAAAAGTAGGGGGGTCGGCTTATACACGGGTCGGCTTATACACGAGTATATACGGTATGTGTTCCTGCTATGTACTGTGTAATGGATGTGTCTCACCGTACAAGGACATGGTCTGATCATACCACATTTGCTGGGTAGGGGAGGACGAAAAAGAATATACAGACATTACAGCACGGGATCACAAATGTTTTTTTTTTTTTAGTTAAACATTCTTTAAAAACAGGCAAGTAAATGCTTTGCCTCAAAAAAAGAATCAGCTGTTATCTCGTGCTGTATTGTCTGTATACTCTTTTACTCCCTCCCCTGCCCAGGAGATGTGGCATGATGAGACCATGTCTCTGTATGGCCAAACACATCCATTACACAGTACATAGCAGGGACACATATATAAGATTATCTCAGCACAGGCGATGTGGTATGATCAGACCATGTCCCTGTACAGTCAGACACATCCATTACACAGTACGTAGCAAGGACACATATATAAGATTATCTCAGCACAGGAGATGTGGTATGATCAGACCATGTCCCTGTACGGTCAGACACATCCATTACACAGTACATAGCAAGGAAACATATATAAGATTATATCAGCACAGGAAAAACATTTTTGACCACATTCAATTGTGGAACGTATTACTATTCCAAGATCTACTGATTCAAATGAATTTTGAAATTAAGTTTGTTCATGGGAAAACCCCTTTAAGCTATTCAACCATATTAATCTTAAGTTGATAATTGCTTTTTTAGGAAGTTTAATACTCAATGAAAAATATAAATTTTAGTTACAAAACTTGACAAAGAAAATTCTTTAGAAATTTTCTTGAAATCTTTTATCACCTGTCTGTGAATATTAATTAGGAGCAGATGTATCAGGTTCGGCTGTGATGCCAGGGTTCATTTCCTGCCTTTGCTTTGTCAGACAACCTATTACACCTTTCATGAACTGGAGGCAAAACAAAAATGCTCCTCATAAATCAACATTGAGCTTTCCCCGGGCTGTGGACTGTATTGACCCTTTTAGATTAAGGCAAGACTTTCATTTATTATTCATGAAATACATATAGACAACACGCCAACTGGTATTAGTATTCATATAAAGCACTTGTACGACAAATTACAAGAATGCTTTGAATTAAAAGAACATGAAGAAAATCAACAACTAAGTGATGTTATTTTCCGGAGAGTTTATGTGAGACAGACAGAAACACTGCAACTTGTCATATTACAGCAATATTACATATGACATACCGCAGCCTTTTTTCACATAGTGTTTTACATCAACTAAAGATAGTAATTTAGCAAATTTGAAGATTAGATATCTTCTGAAATCATTGAATATTTCTGGTCGGGTAGTAGGGAGTAAAACTTACCAATGGCAATCTTCATATTAATAATTAAGTTTTATATGTAGAAGAAGAATTCGAAAAACTTTATAAAGTAGCTAAACTTTTATTTTTATTATAATGATAATATAATAAACTTTGCCAATCACATAATGAGGAGATTGGATTTCATTACTTTTAAAAAAAGCATATAAATGACTGAAATCCCTGCTCTTCCCCAATCTATTAGCTGCATTTATATCAAAATGAGTGCTGGGGTAAATTTCAGGGTCCATACTGCACACCTAGTGTTACTGTTTGGGATTGGCTAGGGGAACTGCAAAATGAAGCAAAATGGTGATTAACCAGTTAAATCATACTTAATGTGCTTCCGCGCTGTTCTCACACTTACTTCCAGGTCCGCTCATTAAGCCTCATACATATTCACATATTCACTACATCCCCCCGCCCAACACCTGTGATTGGTTTCAGTTAGATGCCTTCTTTGACAGTATCTGTGATTGGTTGCCGTCAACACACACACACCAACACTGATTTAATAATAAACAGATAATTAAAAAAATGGCACGGGATGCCCCTTCATTTGATATTTAGCCAAGATAAAGCACACTGCGGTGCGTTGGTGTTCTCAGCCTGCAGAGGCCCATGATTCTTTTAGCACTCAGCCTCAAAATACCAGTCCGATGCCTCCCCAGAATTTGACGCATTTATTGGATGTTCCAAATCCAGGCGCTTTACCCAGCTCTTCCCAAAGGCAATTGGGGCAGTTTAATGGGTAAATGACAGCTGTGATTTGACAAAAATTACAGCTGCCATCAAGCCCTATGTTAGTGATGGGTAGGGGGTCTATGAGACACCCCACCATCACTATGTTGAAAGTCAAAAGAAATGAACACAAATACTGAAGCATTCTTTATTTGGAATAAAAAACGCACACAAACCCTCTTACTCCACTTTATTAACCACAAAAACCACCCCAGGTCTGAAGTAATCCATCATATCTCCCTTGCTGTCTCTCTTTGTATTTAGTATTTTGCGTTAAATCTCACACTATCTTTTGGTAGTATATAAAAAAAACTTGTTATGGAGTTGAGGGCAGGAGCAATTTGATATCATTTACATTTGTGACGTAACACTTTTATAGCAGGAGTGTATGTTTAAGCTCTTCTTGCAGCTTTCTGTGTTGAACATAGGACAGTTTCTGTTTAATACCATCTGTTCCATGTTGAGGCGCTAGTGCATATCTTGTTATTGCATTGCATGTTATTATTTTCTCTTTTAATCAGGAAACATAATCACTAATGGCGAAAAATGAATGTAAAATAGGACGATAATGCACTCAGAATAATGGTTATAAATAATAGTAAGGGTTAATTTAATGTTTTGTGATTTCCAGAGCAATAAATCTGCTCCTGGGAATCACTAGAATGGCTTTGCAGTCATCTGTAAGCATTTAGAGGGACATATAGTGCACAGGTGATGATGACCAGTCACCCTACTTAAAGGGGGGGTGATACTCATAGATAAAGTACTTAGCATAAAGGCTAAAATAGCTGAGAATGGCATAATTTAATTTTCTGAAAGGAAATATTAGGCTGTGTTCACACGCAGAGATCATGCTGCATCTTTAAAGTGCAACAGACCTGTGTTGCTGAGTTTAATCTACAGTGTTCCTGCATAAACATATTTATAGAATAGTACAACAGCTCAGAATTGTGCTAAAAAAAAACATAAGGTATTTGTAAATGTTGATTTTTATTCATTGATTTCCAGTTTCTTGCCTTTGTCTACTACCTGATGCAGCTCAACTTACCAAACAAACACCGCTCCGGTTTCATTATATTGGTTTAGTAGGATGTATTAGATGAGACGGGCTCATATGGTTGTGGTGGAGCCTCTAAACCCGGTGGTCCGGGTGGACACTCAAACACTAGTGCAGCAACCAGATTGAACATGCTGGAAAGAAAGACGTAGATAAAAAATTAATGCTTTAAGGCCCAGGAAATCAAAGACAATATAATAGACAGGTAGCAGAGCGACTAAACATAACGGACTGATAGCCTGAACAGCATAGGTAGATGGCAGCATAAACAAACACCTGGGACAGATAGCCAGAATATGGACTACTGTAAACAGGAAACATGGTTGCTGGAGGCCACTAGCAGACAGATAGCAGAGTTACTGACAAGTACAGACTGATAACAGGATTCCCGAAGACGCTGGCAGACAGGTGCCAGGTAGAGGAGTTACTTGTAATGATCGGAACTCCAGTCGCCTGTGTGTGGGATATGGTGCTACCATGAATGACTCTGACCACAATATGATAAACCAACTTTCTTTATACCTGTTAAAAATATAACAGCGTTTCGCTTCTTAGCAAAATATCGGCCACATCGGCCACAAGCACAAAATACAAGTTATGAAGCCCGAGAGAAACCAAGTGCCAATTTCACAGAGAAGGACACAACTACCCCTGACCTATATCTCCCCACCCATACTCATTATAGGACCTACCCAGGATTCTATCGTAACCTTGACACGTGTTCCTCTCGGGCATATGATCTTACATGACTAAACAGTTAAACCAAAACAATATTTAGACACTGCACTGTCATTCCCCTTCTTGAGCGCTCATCTAATTAAAGTACTCTACGTGGCCTTATTACACTGCTGCTCACACTCAGATATCTTGAGCCCCCCTCAGACACTCTCGGACCAGGGTACCGAGATGATCAAGCCTATCTCCTCTACAGACCTGACTCATCTCCATCTAGCTCCATGTCCTTGGGTTCCAAGACTGGCAGGCCCCAGGACATTGCGTAGCCGACATCTTGGTCTCCGAACACCCCAGCTGGTATCGAAAGAGCTCTTCTCGGCCACTTTTTCTCACAGTCAACACCAGAGGTCTCTATGCTGTTGCACAACTTCTATGTTGTTGTGCCAGCTGGGATGATGATGCACCTTTGCTGTATCACAGGCCCTGACTCTTCTGGCACCACGGACCTCCTGCAAAACCCATCCATCGCACTGGCTGTGCCCACAGCCACACCTCCCTCACCCGCTGGTCTGCTCTTGCCAGCCCATGTCTTTTCAGACACCGTACCCTCAACTCGCAGATACCACCTTCTTTGGGCTGGACCTTCTGCTTCCACCGGATGCTCCTCGAAGATGTTCCTCCAGCCACTCCAGCCATTGCACCTCCTGTCTTGAAGCAAGACACACAAGCTTCGTTGTCTTCTCTGCCCTGTATGAGCTGTACCTCTCTCTCTGTCTGGTCACGTGTTGCTGCCATCTTTAAGACTAGAGTGCTGTCTGCCATTTTAGGGGCTCTTCTTCCAGTATCACAAGCTGTCTCTAACCTCTTGCTCTTGGGCATCTTTCTCACCATCGCATACACTCTGTCATATGGAGAACGACCCTGCTCGGGGCAGCCCCTGGCGTGTATGGGTGCTGAAGATCTTACAGCTTGGATGAACATTATACAGCAGGCAGGATTCTTCTCATCTTTTGTGTGATACAGAGGCACAATCTTTATGGTTACTGCTGATGGCATCTTACTTGAGGACATTTCAACACCAGGCAGCTAAATTAGACTCAATTCACACATGACTACTACAGGCAGTGATCCTTTCTAGGAGGATGCCTCATGGCCCTTTATCTCCGTTTATGCATCAGCCGAGCAGTCTCTCAAGTCTGATCACCTCACATGACCCACTTTCTGTTCTATTAGTCGGTTCCACACTTTCTTCTCCAGCTCCAGAGCATCTGAAGCTCGGTCACCCATGTCTCTTACTTGCAAACATGCCGTTTCTGTCCAGTTTTCCTCACACAACATCAGGGGCTGGTCTCTTTCAGCCGTAGGAAGAGGTCTCTCTGTCTTGTCTTGTCGGCTGCAGACACCAGACTCTCCTAGAAACCTCTCTGCTTTCCTCAAAACACAGACTGACCCCTTCCCCTGTGACTCATCCAGACTTAACCCTTCTGCTCCCTACAATAATCTGTGCTAGACTCTCACCTTTCACCTACAGTCTAGTGTACTACACTATAAGCATATACTTTGTACACATAACGAGCTCTGCTATACCTACACTCTATTAAATCTACAACATACTACAATATATTTACTACTATATAGCATCTCTTATCATTATAGTAGAATATGCTTATTACACTCCATATAATAAAATAATACACAACACAATGAAATCATCAACGTATTTAGAGGGGCACAGGACTGCAGGTCCACCCTCTTACATACTTACTACTGGAGTCTGGTAACAGAATGACTGGAGACTGCTGGCAGACAGGTAGATAAATCTCAGGGCTAACAGAGAAGTCTAGCTACCTTGGAAGCCACACAAATTCTGAAGGATGAAATGAGACAGAAGATCCAAAGACTTAGTGCAGGTCACAGACAGGACTCTAAAATTCACCTGAAACCACCATGCAGCCCAACAAACCAAATCCAGAACCCACTCAAACAAGGTTGGTAGCCATCAATATCATGGCCCTTAAATAAGCCAAATTGAAACACACCGGGGGTACTTGCGAAACCTGACATCGAGGCGGAGCCCAAACGACGGACTGAAGCATAACAAGGAGGAAGTCACTTAACAACATGGTCTTGTAAGGGATATACTCCCTATAAAAATGTGCTCTTTTCGTTTTTTAATTTGCTGCCACCATTTTTTAGGATCTGAAATGTAATCAAATATGCCAATTAGGTTGCAAAGTGCGCCCTTAGTGTAGGTTGGAGACTCAGTGCTCTATTCCACACACTAGTTTTACATGCCCCTACCTACCTCACTGGTCACTGACTTGCCTAGATAAAGCAATGGCTGCAAAGAAAGCTCACACTTGTCAGTAATTAAAAGACCAATGGAATATATTTTTACTTGGACCATGTCCAATACAAGGCCATGTTCTTAACTTAAACTGTCAGTGCTAATAGATTCTCTTTATGCTCTGGGGTATGGAGAACCTATAACATGTATTTAGCACAAACAAATTTTATGCAAATTTAATTTCCTCAACAAATATGGGAGATTCTTTAAATTAGAAATTGTATGTGTTTGGATATATGTTTTAACTATCACCTACTCTATTCAGTAGTCAACACTTTGTTTAAAAAAAAAAGGTATCTTAATTTGAAGGCCTATCCTTAGGGTTTAGAGGTGACATGCCATACAGCGCCATGTAAGGAATGCCACTCTTCTCAAGGAGAAATGTTAAAACCCCAGTCAGAGGCCTCTAATCTAGCCAAATTAAATCTCCTGCATGTACTGAGGAGGGGCAATACTCTGAAACATGCAACTGCCAATGGAGTTTCTGGTTTAATTTCTTTCAAATCCTTTTCCACCTGAAGAGGCTATTTGCATATTTAAGGTGTGTTCTTGTCAAAAAAAAGTTAAATTTAGCACTAGATCCTAGTAACTTATGCTGATTGCAGTCTAACTGTTAAGGTGGTCATATACCTTAGAGTGTTAGAGAAAACTTTACCAAACATGCCAATCTAGATTAAATTATCCCACTCCCTTCCCTGTAATGTCAGAAGAAGCAAGGCTTCATGGCTTAATGTATATGTCAAATATGGAAGAAAACATATTAATACATATCATAAAGATATGCCTTGTGACTGGTATGGAGGCTTTGGAAAATAGGATCCCTTAGCATGTAGACTTTAGTTTTGCTACTGCGCTCTCTTTATGGGAAGTTCACTGTTAGAATACAATAGTTTGAGAACTGGCCAGAAGGTCAAGAAAGAAAAGCTTAAAAGAGGACAAAGCCTAATACTACAATGTATGTATAAAAATTGAAAATAATGTTAGTTAAAATTTGAACCAATGCAATGATGCACACGTTCTTCCATTTTGCCTATGCATAAAACATAATGGATTACTTTTGTTTTCCATCATTAATCCCATTGAATTTACCAATGGTAGTATTAAGAATGAAACATACATGTAAATAGAATCTGTATCTAAATTCTCGTTACCGGATACCACCTCCTTACTAACTAAAATCCCACAATGTTTGTCCAATATTTCATCTTTTTTTCTTCTGAATTTCTAAAACTGAACATGGACGGAAATAATCATCTTTCCCCCATCTCACTCTACCCCTCTAACAGACCTAACCATCAAAGTCAATGGCTGCTCACTCTCCCCAGTCCCGCAAGCTCGCTGCCTCTGGGATTTCCTCGATTCTGCTTTCTTTCATATCAGATATTCAAGCCCTTTCCAACTCCTGCCGACTTCCTCTAAAAAATAACTCCTAGATCTGTACATTGCTTAAAGGGATCCTGTCACCCCCAAAACACCTGTACACCTATTAAAAGCTGTCCCTACAGCATAGTAACACTTTCCCTACACTCCTTTTACCTCCTAAATGCAGCAAGTGACATTGAAGAAAAACGTTATAATAGTACCTCATTAGTGATGATAATGAGTGACTATGCTATTCATAGTCACTCATCCAGGCTGCCCCTCTTCTTCATATCACGCCTGAATAGGCGTGATCTACATCATGGATTCAAATTGCCGCCTCCCTGCGCTCCTCCGATCTCTCCCATTGCTTCCGGGCTTCAGTGTGGGGCTCTATGACGCGATCCGCGTCATACCCGGCGCCGGGTGACGTATTTACACCGGCACCGCGCTGTCAGCTTCAAAATGCGTACTGCGCATGCGCATGGGCATGCGCAGTGCGCATTTTGAAGCTGACAGTGCGGCGCCGGTGTAAATACGTCACCCGGCGCCGGGAATGACGCGGATCGCGTCATAGAGCCCCACATGAAGCCCGCACGCAATGGGAGAGATCGGAGGCGCGCAGGGAGGCGGCAATTTGAATCCATGAGGAAGATCACGCCTATTCAGGCGTGATATGAAGAAGAGGGGCAGCCTGGATGAGTGACTATGAATAGCATAGTCACTCATTATCATCACTAATGAGGTACTATTATAACGTTTTCCTTCAATGTCACTTGCTGCATTTAGGAGGTAAAAGGAGTGTAGGGAAAGTGTTACTATGCTGTAGGGACAGCTTTTAATAGGTTTACAGGTGTTTTGGGGGTGACAGGATCCCTTTAATCTGCAAAAACACTAAGCAAGTCCTCATCAACTCCCACCTTGACTACCACCTTCAGTTTTCTGTCCACCCTTCTAGTACGTCAATTGATCCTAAATTCTGCAGCCCGACTAATCCACCTGTCTTACCTCTATTCCCAGCCTCTCCTTTCTGCGAAGCCCTTCACTGACTCCCCATTACCCAGATACTACAGTTCAAAACCCTAATCATAGCATACAAAACCATTCACAACTTGTCTCCTCTATACATCTGTTAACTAGTCTACTGGTACTTATCTACAACTAATGAGCTTTTTCGCTACTCCCTTCTTTTTTCTCTCTTCCCACAACCGCATACAAGATTTATCCCTTGCATCCACCATACTTTCGAACTCTCTACCTCAACATATCAGACTCTTGCCAACTGTGAAACCTTCAAAAGAATCCTTAAGACCCGCCTCTTCCGACAAGTCTACAACCTGCAGTGAGCCTCAGTCTACCAAACCGCCACATGACCAGCACTTCCCTCCCCTACTGTATTCTCACCCATCCCTTATAGACTGAGCTCTCGCAGGCAGGGGCCTCTCTTCTTACCTACTGCATCCTTACCCATTCCTTATAGACTGTGATCTCTCGTGGGCAGAGTCCTCTTTCCTCACCTACCGTATCCTCACCCATCCCTTATAGACTGAGCTCTCGTGGGCAGGGTCCTCTCTTGTCCTGTACCTGTCTATGCTTTTTATTGTTTGTGATTATTATGCTTGTTATTATGCATATTCATTTTCACTTGTAAAGCGTCATGAAATAAATAGTGCCATAATGATAAATAATAATACTAATAACCACCCGCATCTTGTACAAATCCATCAGCCTCATCCACATTACAGTATTATGTTTCTTAACTATAATATCTTTAAATGCAACTTATGTGTATCATAATCAATGTGCTTTTTACATATAGCTCCAATTAGGATTTACAATTAACTCATATAGCAAACCAAACAGATATGATGTTTGAAATTACCAGAAACTAGCAAACATAATTCACTGACTCTCATCAATGACAATTCTCATAATCAAATCCAAAATCTATGATCAGTCTTTGGCAAAGGTTCTCTATAGCAGAACTTTCCCATGGCCAAGAAGAGAGGAAAGTCACTGCCTTCCATGTCTGAGTCATGCTCAGTATGCTATTTTGTTCAGAAGTCATCATCTCATATAACAGTTATGTATCGTGCAACCTTTAGTGTGGAGAATGCCAAAATGTACACAGTTGTACATTTATTTATTTATACACAGAAAACATATTTCAAGATCCCCATAGTTAAATGAATTGGAGCATATTCCATCTGAAGCCAAACACAGGAAATGTACAGAACGTGTGGTTAGTAATGATGTCTTTGCTGTGTTACAGAGCATGATATAATAGCCATTCATAGTATTTATATATGTTGTTATGGCCTTCTTTACTTTGAAAAACACTTAAGATTAAGCCATAGCCAAAACCTGATATCTAGAGTTAGTGTCTCCCCCCTAAAACTAAATATTGCTTTTCCACAAGACAATGCGCATCAATAAATGACCGTTAATTGGCAACATATTTGCTGGTTGGCATTTTACAGTCTATTTAGACAGGCACACTATGCTTCATAGTAATTTAGTTACATGCTTGAAAAAAGACACATTTCCAATAGGTTCAACTGAGGGAAGAATTGTAGGTGCACCCATAATGCATGACCCAGTCAATCCTAAGGAGCATATTTTTCCCTCCTAATACCAAGTATCTATCAACTGAATCAACAATCAGAGCAAGATTTTTATACAAGTACATAACTATTAATTTTAGAAGAGCAAAAAAATTCAAGTAGAATTGAATTCTACTTGAATGTAACAAAAATCCACACATGTAATTTCTCTGAAACCTAAAAGGGCATTGAAAGAATACAGAAAATCATTATACTCACCTCTCTAGTCCATCAGCTCCTCATCATCTCCCATCCGGACCTACTTGCATCTTCTGAGTTTGGACTTCCAGCTCTGATGAGATTGAAGATGGTTCTTTGAAGGACCCTCATGGGCTTTATCATAGCCCGAGGATCAGCTCAGCATGAAAGACCCATAGATTTCAAGCGGGGGTGTCAGACAATGCAATGGGGGCCAGATGTGTGACAGTTAGTATAAGGATTGTTTTTTTTATTTTTTTTTATGTATTACGCTTAGTATACTCTAGGCTTTAGAAAGACTCTAGAGCATATAAAGAAACATTGAATTCACATCAAATATCCTGGAAAACTCCATGAGAACAGACAAATTAGAATTTTGCCTTAACTGCTGATTTCTATTATGTTATGTTCTTCTAAGAAAGCATCTGAGCCATTTTTAAAGCATCCATTGTTTCCACTTTGACTAGTTCATGGGTAGACACAGATAGTGGGTTATCGAAGAAGCCTTATCTTCTATGAAGAGTAAAAGCCCCATCACACATAACAAGATCGTTAGTGAGATCATTGTTAAGTCCCAGATTTTATGACGTAACAGCGATCTCGCTAACGATCACGTTATGTGTGACACTTAGCAGCAATCAGGCCCCTGCTGTAAGATCACTGGTCGTTACAAAGTGCGCCGGGTCATTTTTAGGTAGTTTATCTCCTGCTGGGAACGCTGCATCGCTGTGTTTGAAAGGGACAGTGACCAATGATCTCAATACTACGCCCAAGGGTGACAATTCCCAACGACTTCCTATCATTCCGTATCGTTGCTGAGTCGCTGGTGAGATCTGACTGTTTGACATCTCACCAGTGATCCCAAAGTGATGCAACAGCGATCCCTAAGGATCGTTATCGTTGTCGGGATCGCTGTTGCGTCGTTGTGTGTGACAGGAGCTACCTTGCTCTGTTAAGACTGAGGGAATGCCCTATTGTCTTTCAAGTGTCTTGTATTGTGAAACAGCTTTGGACAATCATTTTTCAATGAGCAATTTATGTACTTGTTCGAATTGATCATGTCTCAATTTATTAATCTCATCTCAAAACTACATTAAAATATTTTAATATTTCCTCAAAATAATATTTTTTATTCCCTTCATCAGTTTTGTGGCTCTTTTTTGCTCTTCTACCTCCACATCATCCTTTCTATAAACATAACTGAACTGCATGTTGCAAATGAAGTCATGGTACTATTATGTCTATGTATTTCGAATTGATACCTCTTAATAAATGACAGTATTTATTGTCAATTAGTGACTTTACAGGCCAGAACAATACTGTTATTTAGTCTGTGATCTGCAAGCTCACCCAGATTCTTCTATGCAAGTTAGTCTCCCAGATTTACTTCTCATAGTAAATTTGGTACGGGTAGGTTACAAGCACCCAAAACTAAAACTTAACATTTATCGACACTGAAACTCATTTGTCAAGTGATCCCCAAACATTTAGTTTGTCCAAGTCAACTTGAAACTTACGAACATCTTCCTTACAGTACATATGAAGTTTGGAGTTATATGCAAAAATACAAACGCCAAGAATAACCCTGTATTCTATATCATTACTACATAAATGGAATAATAGGGTATTTAATACTGAACTTTGGGTTACAATATGTGTAACTCTAGACCATTTAGAGTAGCAGTCATTGACCACAGCATTCTGAGTACAGTCTTTGAGACAGCTATCAACCCAATTATAAAACATTATTTTCTAAGAGAATAAGAAAATACAGCAAAGCTCTACACAATTTTTTTTCTAGTTATTTATTTACTTTTACACTACTATGATGTCAGTCATTGGGTGAAGGGCCCAACGGCTAATCAGAAACGCTGTCACATAGTCTGGCCATCTGGGATTGGCTGATTGAGTAATCTGAAACCAGCCAATACATTCTAGCATCAAGAATTTATTGCCGGTTTCCAGATTTCTCCAACCACCAATCACAGATGCCTATTCTCTGTGACTGCATCTGTGATTGTCTGTTGGTTCTCTCTGCAGTTAATATCCGGCCTGGAAGTACAAGTGGCAGGAACCTATAACTAATTGACTAACATTAGACTCACTATTCTGACGAATATGCGAGTATTAAAAACTACTTGTTATGAGTATAGCGAGTGCGAATATTTCGCTACTCACTCATCACTAATGATCATCTTTTGGGAATTGAAAAGATAATTTCACCCAACCATTGAACCTTTTCCTAATTAATCAGTTAATCAGTAGCTGTCGATACTAATCTCTTCTTGTTTCCAATTTATCTGGATGATCACAGGATTAAGTCCCCTAAGAAGACTAATAGACATAGTAAAAAGTGAAAAAACACTACTGACATCAGTTTTCTCTGATGTGCGGCAGATCCAGCAGGTGGCACCATATCAGCCGACTAACAGCTGACTTGTGGCCTGGATCCGGCAAGCCCCATGCATTGTCTATGGGGCTTGCAGTCCGGTGGATCAAGTGCGGTACTGCCGGAGGCGGCAGATCCGGTATTTGTGGACGCAAATAAAAACGCTGCTTGCAGCTTTTTTTTTTCGCAGCCACAAGTGACGGATCTGGCTGATCCGGCGTAACCGCACTTGCTGCACCGGACCGCAAGCCCCATAGACAATGCATGGGGCTTGCCGGATCCAGGCTAGATGCGGCGCTACCTGCCGGATCTGCCACACATCAGCAAAAACCGCTGATGTGAAAGGGCCCTAAGATACCACTACGTTCATAAATGTCCTCTCTATCTAAATATAAAATTCATTAACTAACCGGTAAACGCGTACTGAGAAAAAAATTCTAAATGTAAACATTAACTTTTTCTGCTGCCGCTACACTGCTAGGAAAGAGAACCAAAACAGGCAATCAAAACATTGTATCTACCCCAAAATGATATCAATAAAGATGTATGCTCAGGGCACAAAAAATAATCCCTCACACAGCCCCTTTGACCAAAAGTTTTAAAAGTCATTTACTAAAACAGAAAACTCAGAAGAGCTTAGATGTCGCCTTTAATTATTCTTTAAAAGGAATCTGTCAGAGGGATTTTGCTACCAGGTAAAGAAAAGTGGAATCCGGCTCAATCTAGGACGGAGCTTCTCTTTTTTATTTAACAATAAAATAGTGCAAACAGAAGAAAAATTTCCATTGCCAGTGTGACCTCAGTCGACTCGTTTTGGCTGCGTTAAGCAACCTTACTGATGACTAATGAATAATAAAGAGAAACTCCATCCTTGTTTGAGCTGGATTCCATTTTTCTTTACCTGGTTTTCAAGTGGGCCGAGGAGGGGCTGGCATCCGAGCACCAGGTGACATGCAGAAAGCAACTGGGTGAGCTGGAACATATATACTGTATTTATTTGGATTTTTGCTACCTCATTTGAAGCAAAATAACCAAGACAAAGAGAACCTGAATCAAACAATGTATCACATACATTACTGGCTGCAGCCATTTTCACAAAGAGAATTTATTATCAGGGACAGAGCAGAGCAGAGATAGCTGCCCCGTCCACTCTCAGTGAGGTGTCAATCACAGCAGGGGGTGTGTTGGACTGCCTTGTGCATCACTTTCTAGTCCTGCAATGTTAATCACAGGGTAGTAAAGCCATTAGTTAAGTAAACTATTTCACACTCCCATAAAAGAGAAGCACAGATGCTTTTTGTTTTTTTAACTTTTACATCATGCTGTACTTAGCTTCCATAGCAAAAGACTGCTGACAGATGCCCTTTAATGACATAATATATCAGTAAGCAAAAACGACTGAACAGCTCTTTTTAAAGGTAGAAACTTGATTCCAGCTCACAAAATTGCTCTATGCTCATCCACCTGGAGCTCATACACCGGCCTCGCCTTGGCCTCACATCAAGAATAATAGAAAAAATTGGAGCCAGGCTCAACAGGACTGGATTTTTATTTTATTTTTATTTTTTAAAAGAATGTAAAGTGCATACAAAAAAAAATTTACATGGTCGACATGACCCAGTCAATGCATTTCGACTGCACTAAGCAGTCTTACTCATCACTCATCAGTCATGAGTAAGACTGCTTAGTGCAGTCAAAACGTGTCAAGTGGACCATGTCGACCACATACATTTTTCTTTTGTATGCACTTTACATTATTTTGAAAAGGAAAAACAAAAGAAAAATACATTCCTGTTGATCCGGGCTGCAATTTTTTCTAACTCCTTTTTAAACAATACAATTTTATATAAGTTTATAAGCTCTTACATCACTATACTCACTTCACACTGATGTGAGTGAAGGGACAGGCTGCTTATCCCCCTATTTTCATTTCTACAATACGGCATCCTTTATCTACTTTCTATAATTACCGTGCAACCCTAGCATTTTTTTTCCAGCAATTTTGACACAAGTGAATTGAACTGAGCAAATATTTTTGTTATGCATTTATCTCAGATTTACAACTGAAAAAAAAAGAAGATTGGAAATTGTCATGAGATCTCCTGTATTGTGGTTAGGGTGTAATTTGTGAGACTATTTATATAACAACCACAGTAGATAATCAGCCAAGAAGAAAAAATGTAAGGACTATTGGCAAAACATTGCTTTTTCTTCTTCCTCAGCTGTTGCAAGCTACAAATGTGCTGGAACAGGGATTCCGAGATCTGAGTTCCTATATTTAAGTAGATGGCAATTACAGTGTAAGGAAGCGGAGCTCCTGCACCAAATGGTTGCAATTAGAAAATAAGTCAGAAGGACGTATTTCTTCGAGGCATGCAGCGAAATGTCAATTGCTGCGGCCACATATTGCTCACACTTTTGCAAATATGTCAGCGTTGCGAAGGAGAAACAAAATCTTGTATATGTTACTCTTAAAACCCAAAGACATTTGTATCTTTAATCAGCAGCGAGCAGGGAAAGGGATCCTATTCTAGCCCATATGATTTTCATTAGAGGTTATGAAAGCAAAAGTGTGAAGATAGGATGCTGAAGGCTGGATGGTCACAGAAGCTGCTCCACAGCTGCACATGTTACTCACAGAGGGACCATTCCAGGATGGAGGATGATGACAGCAGTGCAGAGAGATCTTTGATAGCTTTGCATTTTTTAGGGGCTTTGATGACCAAACATGTGGCTTTGTAACCAAACAGAGCAATAGAAAGCACATTTAGAGTAGGAAAATGGGGGAACCTGATCTCTCGAAGGCAAATAAAAAATCATCAAGACGTGGAGATACAGATTGTAAAGTCTATGATCACCATATAGATGTTAACAGGTAATAGCTGGAAAGTTTTCTTTACTCCCTCGTATAGGGAACCATTACACACAGACTTTATGTTACATAGGAGGAATAAAAATGGCAAAAATCTTTTAAACTGACTAATGTCTTCTGAACATACGGTTCAATATGGTTTAGGACATAAAATAAGGTTATTGAATAGACATTAGTCAGTCATTGGAAAGTCGAATTTGGTAGCTTTATCAAATTTATTTTCACTACTGTCCTGTCACACACACTATCTGTAATGTTTACTCAGTATTTTAATGCTTTCTTTCCCACCTCTTCTGATAAGATGTGATTTCCTCTCACTATCCAAATTTACTAAAAAGCAACTGCTGCATTCCCTGCCTCTGCTTTTATACAGACTGTGCTATAGTAGCTGCAAGGCACTTTGGGGTCACGCTATCCTTCTTTGACTCCTGCAATTTTCAACTTCGTAGACAAAACCTAAAATCAAAACAAAATGGGTTTTGGTGGCAAAAGTAGGGGGGTCGGCTTATACACAGGTCGGCTTATACACGAGTATATACGGTAGCTTAGTCCACCTTGTCAACAGTATTAACTAAGTACCTAATGATATTTTCTTTTGCAATTACATTTGTACTTATACCAACATATGCTGCAGCTCATTACTTTAATCTTCAGCTTTGTGTAAAATGCCAGTGGGCATTTTTTTGGCAACTCAAGACAACCAAATTGCAAATTGTTCTTATCAAATTGATTTACTCATCTATATTATTGAAGAGTATGTAGGGCCCCTCTTCACATCTGCGATTATTGTAATTCCCGGTAGATGTCGGCGCATCTGCCGATTCTACTGTGTAATGGCCGACTTACGAGACTGATCCGTCAAGCACCATTCATTCTCCATTGGGCTTGCGGTCAGGCGCGGCAAGTACGGTATTACCGAATTTGGCACTTGTGGCGCAGCAAAAAAACCTGATGCTAGAAGCATTCTTTTTTCACCTGATCAGAAGCCCCATCAGAAGCCACGAATGGGGCTTGCCGGATCAGTGCCGCAAGTCGGCCGTTACGCGGTAGATTCGGCAGATGTGGCGATCTGCCTGGAATTACACATAAACGCAGATGCGAAAGAATGGAGCCTTAAAGACATTTTAAAATGGATTTTATCATTGGCAAAAAAAAATAGAATCCATCCATATTGATGTGCATACATGCATTTGTAATTTAGTGGTCAAATGACCGTATTTACCACTGAATTGTTGGGTTTTGTTGTATCCAGGATATGCTGCCACAATAATCTGTATCTGTGTTTTATTAACATTTTATTATTAATATTGATAACATGGTGTAAGTGGTCCCCATGAGCATAGGAGACACATGCA
This sequence comes from Allobates femoralis, assembly GCA_033576535.1. NCBI lineage: Eukaryota > Metazoa > Chordata > Amphibia > Anura > Aromobatidae > Allobates > Allobates femoralis. The sequence continues at coordinate 486,458,004 of JARQOC010000005.1, forward strand.
ATTGCAGTTTTCCTCTATTTAAATTGTCAATTTTATCCTTGTTAATTCTCAAATTATATTTACCATTTTCAAATTACGGTATATCTACTATTTGAGGACTAGATGCTGTTTTCAACCACTGAATAATATTTGAAATTATGTATCTTTTACCTGTCAGTACATTTTAAATTACATAATATAGCTTAAAAGAAAGCAAAACAAATATACTGTATATACTCGTGTATAAGCCAACCCATGTATAAGCAGACCCCCCCTACTTTTGCCCCCAAAACCTGGGAAAACCTATTGACTCGTGTATAAGCCGAGGGTGGACCCCAGCACAGGTATACAGCCCCAGCAGTGTGGTATACAGGCCTCCCAGTTGTAGTATACAGCAGCCTCCCCAGTGGTAGTATACAGCAGCCTCCCCAGTGGTGGTATACAGCAGCCTCCCCAGTGGTATATACAGGCCCCAGCAGTATATACAGCAGCCCCAGTGGTATATACAGGCCCCAGCAGTATATACAGCAGCCCCAGTGGTATATACAGGCCCCAGCAGTATATACAGCAGCCCCAGTGGTATATACAGGCCCCAGCAGTATATTCTGCAGCCCCAGTGGTATATACAGGCCCCAGCAGTATATACAGCAGCCCCAGTGGTATATACAGGCCCCAGCAGTATATACAGCAGCCCCAGTGGTATATACAGGCCCCAGCAGCCCCAGTGGTATACAGGCACACCCCCTCCCCATCAGTGGGATACAGGGCCCCCCTTGCTGCCGCACACCTGTAAAGTAATATATGATTATACTTATCCCTGTCGCCGCTGTCACCGCCGCCGCTCTGCACCGCGCTCTTCCGGGTCTTCATGCTTCCTCCTCCGGCGCACAGGCAATGAAGTCATTGCCTGCGCCCGCCGGCCGGAGGAGGAAGCATGAAGACCGGAGGAGCACGGTGACAGTAGCGACAGGGATAAGTATAATCATGTATTACTTTACAGGTGTGCGGCAGCAAGGGGGGCCCTGTATCCCACTGATGGAGGGGGGGGGCGCGTCTTTATACCGATGGGGGGGGCGGGCGGCTCTGTATACACGTATGACTCGTGTATAAGCCGAGGTGGGAACTTTTCAGCACATTTTTTGTGCTGAAAAACTCAGCTTATACACGAGTATATACGGTACAACGAAAATGGGTCTACGGAATAAAAAATAAAAAAAATCTGTATTCAATCACCCACCAGACTAGTGCTGCACTTCTGCACTAGATATTGTGTCCACAGCTGGTTTACTGGCATCAACCTAAGGCAGGGGCATCATGAGACTGATGCAGCCAATCAGAAACCTTGGATTGGCTGCACTCTTCACATTCTGTCTGGGCAGTAAGAAACATCAGTAGCTGCTGAATGCCTGTTGTTGTCACATGATGTCCCAGTCAGATATTAATACCATGAGACCAGGAGAGGAGCATCACTACTTCTCTAGGTGAGCATGGGGTTTTTATTATTTTTTGTACCACCTTGAGACCAGTAACGTTAACCACTGGCAGGTCTTTCTTTGTGAACCCTGTTCTATTAGCGAGATCAAGTCCAAAAAGTGTATCTTGCTTTAACCCCTTCATGACCCAGTCTATTTTGACCCTAAAGCCCTTGGTATTTTTGTCAATTCTGACCAGTGTCCCTTTATGAGGTAATAACTCTGGAACGCTTCAACGGATCCTAGCGAATCTGAGATTGTTTTTTTCGTGACATATTGGGCTTCATGTAAAGGTACCGTCACACACGGAAATATTGCTAGCAATTTTACTGGCAGTTTGCTGGTTGCAGTGAAATCATGGGCACATTGTTCCATTTGAACACGACAACAAAATAGAACAATGTGTCCATGATTTCACTGCAACCAGCAAATTGCCAGTGAAATTGCAAGCAAGATTGCTGCATGTGATGGTACCTTTAGTATTAAATTTTGGTCGATACATTTTTGCGTTTATTTGTGAAAAAAATCAAAAATTTGGCAAAAATTTGAAAATTTTGCAATCATCAAATTTTATTTTTTATTCTGCTAAACCAGAGAGTTATGTGACACAAAATAGTTAATTAATAACATTTACCACATGTCTACTTTACATCTGCACAAGTTTGGAAAAAAAAACTACTGTATATACTTGCGTATAAGCCGAGTTTTTCAGCCCAAAAATTGGGCTGAAAAGTCCCCCCCTCGGCTTATACGCGAGTCACTGTATACTGTATACACTGTATATAGTATACAGGTCGCCCGCCCCCATCAGTATACAGGGCCCCCCCCTTGTGTAGTATACAGCAGCCCCAGAGGTAGTATACAGCAGCTCCAGAGGTAGTATACAGCAGCCCCAGAGGTATATACAGCAGCCCCCCCCCCATATCAGTATACAGGGCCCCCCCCTTGTGCAGCAATCCTGCTTTCTCCGGTGGGCGCAGATGACGTCATTGTCTGCGCGCCAGAGGAGGAAGCCAGAAGACTCTGGATGAAGCCGGAGGAGCGCGATGGCGGCGGTGGGACAGCGGCAGCGGGACAGCGGCAGGGATAAGTATAATAATCTATTCCTTTACAGGATTGCTGCACAAGGGGGGAGGCCCTGTATACTGATATGGGGGGGCTGCTGTATACACCTCTGGGGCTGCTGTATACTACCTCTGGGGCTGCTGTATACTACCTCTGGGGCTGCTGTATACTACCTCTGGGACTGCTGTATACTACCACTGGGGCTGCTGCTGTATATACCACTGGGGCTGCTGCTGTATACTACCACTGGGGAGGCTGCTGTATACCACACTGCTGGGGGCTGTATACCTGTGCTGGGGTCCACCCTCGGCTTATACACGAGTCAATAGGTTTTCCCAGGTTTTGGGGGCAAAAGTAGGGGGTCGGCTTATACAGCGGTCGGCTTATACACGAGTATATACGGTACTTTTTTTTGGTATAACGTTATAAGGGTTCAAATTACATCAGCAATTTCTCATTTTCACAGGAAAATTTACAAAAACATTTTTTTGTGACCACATCACATTTGAAGTCGCTTTGAGAGGTGTACATGACAGAAAAAAAACACCCAAAAGTGACACCATTCCAAAAACTGCACCCCCAAGCTACTCAAAACTACATTCAAGAAGATTATTAACCATCCAGGTGCTTCACAGGAACTAAAGCAAAGTGGAAGGAAAAAATTGACATTTTAATTTTTCTAGCAAAAATGTTCTTTTAGCCTCAATTCTTTCATTTTTACATGGGCAACAGGATATAATGCATCCTAAATTTGTTGTGCAATTTCTCCCGAGTATATCGATACCTCATATGGGGTCATAAACCACTGTTTGGGCTCACGGCAGGGCTCAGAAGGGAAAGAGCGCAATTTGAGTTTTGGAACTAATTTTCCATTCAAAAAGTGAAATGGCGCTCCTTCACTTCTGAGCCCTGCCATGCACCCAAACAGTGGTTTATGACCACATATGAGGTATCGGTGTACTCAGGAGAAATTGCCCAACAAATTTAGAATGCATTTTATCCTGTTGCCCATGTGAAAATGAATAAATTTAGGCTAAAAGAAAATTTTTGTGAAAACAAAAGTACTTTTTCATTTTTACAGATCAATTTGTGAAACATCTGGGGATTAAAAATGCTCTCCAACTATCTAGATACATTCCCAGGGGGGTCTAGTTTCCAAAATGGGGTCACTTGTATGGGACCTTCAATGTTTAGGCACACAGGGGCTCTCCAAACACGACATGGTGTCCGCTAACAATTTGGGCTAATTTTCTATTCAAATTGTTAGTGGACACCATGTCGTGTATGGAGAGCCCTGTGTGCCTAAACATTGGAGCTCCCCACAAGTGAGCCCATTTTGGAAACTAGACCCCCCAAGGAACTTATCTAGATGCATAGTGAGCACTTTAAAAACCCAGGTGCTTCACAAATTGATCCGTAAAAATGAAAAAAGACAATGTGTGTGAAATATAAGTACTTTTTTCTTATTACGGATCAATTTGTGCTCACTATGCATCTAGATAAGTTCCCTGGGGGGGGGGGGTCTTGTTTTCAAAATGGGGTCACTTGTGGGGGAGCTCCAGTGTTCAGGTACACAGGGAGGGGCTCTCCATACGCGACATGGTTTCTGCTAACAATTGGAGCTAATTTTCCATTGAAATTGTTAGCGGACACCATGTCGCGTATGGAGAACCCGTGTGCCCCCAGCAGAAGGGCAACTGGAAGAGCTGGGGTACAGCACCAGAAAATGGTGCCTCTAATGAATGTGCTATTTTCTGGGGTAGCTGTGTGTTGCAATTTGCAGCATGGAGGACCCACAATGTTTGAGTATCTCGACACTGAGGATTCCAGCCCCCCAACTGCCAAATTGTACTTAGCTGGCTACCAAAAATACAGGGAAGGCCTTTTTTTTTTTTTCTAGAACTGATTTTAGAAAAAAAAATGGCATGGGGCTCCGTCATATTTTTGGTCCAGCCAGGTACAACTTGGCATGTACAGACTGGCACCAACCCCTAGCTGCCTCGTTGTACCTGGCTGGCAGCCAAAAATACAGCGAAGCCCATTTTCTTTCTTTCTACAATTAAGTCTAGAAAAAAAATGACGTGGGCTGCGCCATATTTTTGGCCCAGCCAGATACAACTAGGCAGCTGGGGGCTGGAATCCTCAGCATGGAGAGGCACAAGCGTTCTGGGTCCCCCATGCTGCGAATTGCAACCCACAGCCGCCCCAGAAAATGGCGCATTCATTGAAGCGCCATTTTCTGGCACTGTACCCAGGCACTTCCAGTTGCCCTGGTGCCAGTGGCAAACTGGGTAATAATGGGGTTAATGCCAGCTTTTTTATTGGCAGCTGGCACTAAGCTCGAGATTCATAATGTCAGGCCAATGTTAGACCCGGCCACTAGGAATCTCTAGTAAATACTCAAAAAATACACCACACAGAGAAAAATCTTTTTATTTGAAAAAAAACAAAAAACTAAATTTGGACTCCATCTTTATTATAAAGATCTGATGTAGTCCACAACGAAGGTCCCACGACGCTCGATCGCCTCTGCTACATCCAGAGATTGCAGCAAGGGATCAAGTGTCCTCTTCCTACAGTCTCTGGGGTCAGCGTTATGGTACACTGTATGGCAATGATCTGTCATACAGTGCACCATGGCTATAATCCTAGAGACTACAACAAGAGGACACTTGATCCCTTGTTGCACCCATCCATCCACCCATGCATCCATACATCCATGCATGCACATATCCATGCACGCAGAGACATCCACGCACGCATATATCCACGCATGCACAGACACCACGCACACATCCATCCATGCACGCACGCACACATCCATCCATGGATGCACACATCCATCCATGCATGCACACATCCATCCACGCACGCACAGACATCCACGCATGCACAGACATCCACGCACACATCCATCCATGCACGCACGCACACATCCATCCATGGATGCACACATCCATCCATGCACACATCCATCCATGCACGCACACATCCTCGCACACATCCACGCACACATCCACGCACGCATCAATCCATGCACACATCCATGCATACACCCATCCATCCACCCATGCATGCACCCATGCAGCTATCCATCCACCCATGCATGCACCCATCCATCCACCCATGCATGCACCCATCCATCCACCCATGCATGCATTCATCCATCCATCTATTCATGCATCCATCTATCCATCTATTCATGCATGCATCCATCCATCCATCCATCCATCCATACTAACCTCACTCACTATCCACCGGTGAGGAGCCTGGGAGAGGAGGATGGGGCCACACAGAGCAGAGGAGGCTGACCGGCGGGTGCACCGGCGGATCCAACCTGCCGGGTGAGGCGAGGGGGGGTGACAGGGCAGGGGGGGAGCAACAGGACAGGGGAGGGGGGGCAGGGATGAGCAGGGAGGGGGCTCTCAAAGCTGACTGGCGGGTGCACCAGCAGTGCAGCCCGCCGGGAGAGGTGAGGGGGAAAACAGGACACAATGGAGGCTGAAGCTGGGGGGCTGGACAGGGGGGGCACAGATGACTAAGGAGGGGTCTGATGAGACTGACGGGTGGGTGCACGGGTGGGAGCATTTGCCGGCAGATAGCTTACAGTGGGGGGGTGGATAAGAGGCACGGGGGGCCCCTGCTGAGCCCTGAAGCAGGAGGGGGGCTGAGGAGGGGGAGGGCACCCGCCAAATGGCCCCTCCAGATATGATTGGAGAGCTTGGTTTAATTTTCAACTGCCAATCAGAGCAACTTTAGCCACGGGGGGCTAAGCCGCTACCCCTTGGCTAAAGTATAGGTCCTTGCGATTCTGCAGCTCCGGTGACTTGTCACTGGCCCTGTTACCAGAGCGGCAGGACTGCAAAGAAGCTATGACGTTATAGAGACGTCATAGGTCGGGAACGCACCGACTTTCATGACGTCTCTATAACGTCATAGGTCGGGAAGGGGTTAAAGACCCTTCATTTTTTGGTATTATGTGGGCAACCTATTTATCAAGTACATTTTTTAATGCTTAAATTATAATTTATGAGCAATCGGAGAACACAAAGCAACTAATCGGGAGAACCTTAAAGGAATTTTCCCATAAATAAAGTAAAGAATATTTATACCGTGTTAGCCAGTAGATAGAAAAATATATTGCAATCTGAGAGTCCTCAATGTTTGACACCTTTTAATGGCTAACTGAAAAGATGGTAAACATAGAAAGCTTTCGGGACGCTGAGTTCCCTTCTTCAGGCTGGTAATGACACAAATTCAGAATTTGTGTCATTACCAGCCTGAAGAAGGGAACTCAGCACCCCATAAATAAAGGTAGTTTTAAAGTTGATTTTATTCAATAGATCTTGTAATAATAATAATTCTCCAATTTGGATGTGTTTATAAAAAATGTTCCTGGGTTGTTCCTGGGAAGCTCTGCAGATGGGATTCTGTTACTAGGCACAGGACAATAGACGTAATTAACACACACATTTGAAATCAAGCAAAACCGAGTATTTCTATGCCTATATTTAGTAACAACCACTTAAGTCCACACAAGTGTATAAATGCAACAAAGTAAATCTTTATTGACCACAAGGACAAGTAACACATAATTCAGTGCAGTGGTATAAGATAACTAATGTAACATCGGGCGATGCAAGGATAGGAAAGGAGAAAGACAAGGCAGTGGAGGCAGGAAAATGCCCATGGTATGGCAAGCCTAGCAATTACTGTCGAGTCCCCGTGGGGAGGGTGGGATATTGATATAAGGTATTGAAAATCACTATACCAGTGCCATTCCCATCCACAACCCTAAAGTGCAATATCAGTTACTAAGCTTCACCTACCCATTGTGATGGGATCCTCCTTCTTAACAGCACAAGTCACAGCCCCAACACGTGTTTCTCGTGTGGCTGCTTCAGGGGGCATGGGGTGATAGTGCTGGATCAGCTATTTATCTATTTACCTGATGAGGTAATGATGTGCAGCTGCGCATGAGGTTGTGCACCGCACCAGCGGTCCCCAACAGGAGGTGAAGGCTTTCCAGGGTGCACACAGCAGGGAGAATACTTCCAGTGATGTTATCAGCCCCATGCTTCCAATCCGGAAGCCCCAAACAACCCAGGTGACCATTGGTACAGTGAGCATGTGCAGTAGCGCTCCACCATCTTAGTTATGGGCAAATTTATGGGCAAAACACTTCCAAGTCACAGTCATGTGACATGGAGTGTATAGAACCGCCTCTCACTTGTAAACAGACCTAAGGAGCGTTATTACACTGTTGGGATTGTAAATCTACAGTGCAAATGCATGTAATAAGTAGAGATAAGAAAAGAAAGAGGAGAAATACAAATAAACATCAGTTTGTGCACCAATTTTCACAAGTATTATAGTTAAAATGTGAGATGGAGTAGAGGCTGCATCTCCCATACAATATAGATTATATTTGAATATAGTGTCCATAAGGTGCATCGTGGTTGTTCTTCCTTGTTCTCCTCTTAATCTCCATCCATAAACAGTCTCCATCTACGCTCAGTACATCAGGGAAATAGAAACAGCAGGGTAAAGGTGATACAACTAAAAATAAAAGAAAAAAGTGCACAGTTAAAAACTGACGCTTAAAAGGCCATTTAGTGAACTCAGCAGAAAAGTAAGGTCAGCTGATACGGGCGATACATGTATGTGTATGTATATTACAGAACAGACCAGGGCAAGAATAAAGACTGCCCGATCATCAGAATAATGCCAATTGATGACAGCAAAGTAGAAACCCCCTCACAACAGAAGTAGTGTTAGGGAATTATTTTGCCTCTCCATGTACAATCAGATACCACAGCCCAACAACACCACGAGTGCATGGTTTTTTCCATCCATGCCACTCGTAGCGGCTACGCACACATAGTAGATCAATTTACATCCTGTGGGGTGAGTAAGGCAACCTGGGGTGGGTTAATAGAAAACGGGGTCCATAACATACCCCACAGGAACTGTATGATCTACATCAGTTAGAGGTTACATTTTATTTTGATGGGCGACAGATAGTAACTAGATATAAAAGTAGAGAGGAGAGGAACTGCCACACACCACTCTATAGGAAGGGGCATAGCTAAGCTTTTCATTAAGGCCTGCTGGTTTCAAAGTTCCAAGCTTTACTATCCAGCGGTATTCAAGCTTAACTAATTCTCCCCTCATATCCCCCCCGCAGATTCCCAATTGGACATGATCAATCCCACAGACACGTAAGGTCTCTGGATTGCATCCATGGTGTCGTTTAAAATGGCGAGGGATCGTGCGTAGCACTTCCATATCCTCAATATCTGCCGCCGCTTCTATACCTCTCATGTGTCCCTCACATGTTTCCTAAAGTCTCTGGAGGTCAAACCCACATATTTCAATCCACACCCACAGGTTGCAAGATAGATAACCCCCACCGTCGCACAGGAAATATACTTCCTAATATCATATGTGGCAGAATTGTCATGGTTAGCAAATTCCCTAGCACGTATGATGTTGCTACATGAGAGGCAGGAGCCGCAAGGGTAACACCCCACTAAAGGACGTCCCGTATTAAAAGGACTCAGAGGTCTCCTCACATAGTGGCCGTGTTCCAATGTATCCTTTAGGCTCCTGCCTATCTTTGCTGTCATCATTGGTCGATCTGTGACAAAGGGGGACAGGGTGGGCTCCATCTTTAGAATGTCCCAATGGCAAGACAAAATGTCTCTGATCTTTTGCCATTGGTTGTTGTAGGGTGAGATGAACCTCACAACTGGTTTGACACCCTCCCCTGTCACCTTTCGGCCCCTGAGGACATCACCACATGGGGTTCTTCTCGCTCTTTGTTTGCGGCTTCCGGATAATGATCAGACCATGTTCCTGTACAGTCAGACACATCCATTACACATTACATAGCAGAGACACATATATATGATTTTCTCAGCACAGGAAAAAAAATGTAAACATCCGATTGTGGAAATTATTATTATTCCAAGATTTATTGATTGAAGTGAACTTTATATTGTAGCATTCATCTGTTCATCAATAAAATCCTAAATATTCAGGAGTAATATAGGAATAGCACAATACAAAGCTCTAAGAAAAGATGCTTAGAATAGTTCTTTGATTGGAAATACGAGTATTTACTGTACTAAAATAGACTTGTGAGAGCGTTGACAAGACCTTTGTAAGGTTTGAGTGAAGGTCTTCCCTATAGCTTTGTGGCGCCCCGCACCGAGTGCGTCACAGGAGGGTATTGCAGCCAAAACAGCAGCAGCAATATTCTCTGACCCAGCAGTCACACAGTTAACTCAGAGATCCATACCCTACATGCATCACCTAGCATAGAGGGCCAATCAGGTCCTGGTGGGCGGAGTGTAGTGGTAGAGTGTGAGGAGAAGTTGTAATAGCAACGTAGGAGAAGGAAGTAAGATCATCAGCTCTGCAACCTAGGAGAGGGTTGCACAGTTCCGTGCAGCCCCCTGGCCAATTCCCTGGCCCATCTCCCTGTCATCACCCTAGGTTGAGATCATTATTCCTGGTGCATTACCAACCGAACTACGGGCATCAACATGCGGGTCCAAAAACATCCCATGCCCATCTACAGCCGGTTTGCTGGTACCGAAGCTAGCAGTAGTTCAGCTCTGCTATGCGAACCAGAGGAGTGGAGGGACCGCTTTACAGGAGCACCCCACCACCGCCGCACACAGTCGTCTAGCCAGCGGTGTACCCACCAAAGGACCCAAGGCTCCCCAAAGCATCCGTAACGTATACCCCGGATAGGGCATTCAAGCAGCCTCCTTGCACCTGATCTGGCATTCCTGGGCGACAAAACGCAACATACTTAGTTAGAATGGAGGAACACCACGGATCTCTGAGAAACACTGGTCATTGCTGAATCCACCTGGTCCACTACCTACAAACTGTATGCCATGTACTGCCTGCTGGTTACAGTAAAGAACCCGTTACAGAGACCTACAGTGTCCGTGCCTTCTTATGAACTGTTTATCCGCATGCTAAGGTAACCGCAGCTGCCTCAGAACATCTTGTGCCGCTTCTGGCTCCGGGTATCACCGCTCAGCCTGTGGGGAGCATTCCATCTTGCTGCATTCCATCCCCCGGAGGCCCCGCAGCGTCGGTACAGTTACCGAAACTCTCATAGGTGGTGTCACGACAAATTAACGCCTAATCTGTTCAACCCAAGACGTCTCTTTCTTTTTGATCTGTACCCACCGGACCCCACTACCGGCAGGTGCGGTCCAAGGAGGAAGAAGAAAACGCCTGTCTACCGGAGTCCCGGCCACGGTGAGTCAGAAATTGGCGTCACGAACAGGATACGAGCAGGCCCGTTCCCTAACGGGTATAATGTGCTTAAAAGACTTTATTTCAACAAAATGGACTTTGTTCGTCCCAAAAAGGACTTTTCCCGCCTTTTCAACGTTGGGCCAAGATGGCGCCCAAGATGGCGTCCCCGCCATGAGGAGCTGCCACGTGCAAGCCCAGGGGTGAGCCATCGCCCCTCTTCGTGGGAGGGCCAAGGCAAAGGCGCCAAAATCATTGTCTGACCTGATTGCTCAAAACAACCATGGGGGCGGACCAAAGACTTTTTCCCACAATTGGACTACAAAAACCCCAAGGACGTGGGAGTGTCAGAGACTCTTCTTCACCAGCTCTCAGACGGAATGGTTACAAGTTGATACGGGTGTGGTTCCCTCTACGAGAATGGCCAGCTTGAGACTCCGAGACCTGATGCAACAAGTGGAAGCCGAGGCCAGAGCAGCCATAGGCCATCCCGGTCCGGGTCCTGTCCTCACCATCGACAGCAGCCCCGACTTTTGGCAAGAAGCTTTGCAAGACCTCAGAGTGGGGCTAATGGAAACAGTTGAGTGGATGATCCGCAGTTGGAGCGCGAGCTTGGGCAGCAGACTACATCATGCGATGCAGCAGAGCCGCTCGGGTGCAACCACTCCAGGGCCGAATGATATCTCCAGTTTCACCGCCTCACCACCGTCCACTACCTGCCCTGCGTCTTCACCGGAGCCCACAGACTGTATCCTTCCAATGAGGCCCACAATCTACCCCGTTCAAGCGACTGAAGCCGCTGCCGAACCGGTTCCAGAGCCGGAGCTTTCAACCATCTGCCCCGAAGAAGCAGATACTCACCTGGTTCCTACCACGGAACCCACAGCCAGTTTCTCTACTACTCCAGAGACTGACCCCTGTTTTCTCCAAGAACCGGAGACCTCCTCTGCAAATCCGGAGGTCTACCTGGTTACTGGAATGGAAACACCACTGCCAGCAGTAACAGATGAAGAGGCAGGCAGCCTGGAAGCCCTGCAGGATGACCCTGTGGAAGGATCCGCAGCACCACCACCGCGTTGTCCGGAAGATCCAGTTCCAGCGTCTGCAACCGCCGAGCAGCCCGATGTGATCGTCAAGGGAGAGGAGGGTGTGTATGTGGAGAAGTGTTTGTGGGGCGTCGAGAGGTAGAGTCCCATTTACCCCGAGGACATCCCGATCGCGACTTGTACAGAGGGGACATAATAACTTATGAACGCCACGCTTGTCATGATGGGTGGTTTGCCATACGGCTACGCCATAGTTCCCCGCGTAAATGACTCTTATGCTTTGAACTTCATCAGTGACTCTGTTCCTGTTTAATCACCGACCGTGTGACCTGGCGGCTACAGCCTGAACTCATATTAAGGACAGCCGACCGCCCGCCGGGTCCGCGCAAAGTGTTAACCTGTTTATTTTACTTGAAAACGTACTAAGTAAAATGCACCTGTTGTTAGTAAAAGTGTAACTTTTATGCCGGTTATAAAAATGTAAAAATCTCTCTGTAATGTTGGGTAGCGTGACACTTGGGGACAAGTGTATTTCACCAAGGGGGAGTGTGGCGCCCCGCACCGAGTGCATCACAGGAGGGTATTGCAGCCAAAACAGCAGAAGCAATATTCTCTGACCCAGCAGTCACACAGTTAACTCAGAGATCCATACCCTACATGCATCACCTAGCATAGAGGGCCAATCAGGTCCTGGTGGGCAGAGTGTAGTGGTAGAGTGTGAGGAGAAGTTGTAACAGCAACGTAGGAGAAGGAAGCAAGATCATCAGCTCTGCAACCTAGGAGAGGGGGTTGCACAGTTCCGTGCGGCCCCCTGGCCAATTCCCTGGCCCATCTCCCTGTCATCACCCTGGTTGAGCACCATTATTCCCGGTGCATTACCAACTGAACTACGGACATCAACATGCGGGTCCAGAAACATCCCGTGCCCATCTACAGCCGGTTTGCTGATACCGAAGCTAGCAGTAGTTCAGCTCTGCTATGCGAACCAGAGGAGTGGAGGGACCGCTTTACAGGAGCACCCCACCACCGCCGCACACAGTCGTCTAGCCAGCGGTGTACCTACCAAAGGACCCAAGGCTCCCCAAAGCATCCGAAACGTATACCCCGGATAGGGCATTCAAGCAGCCTCCTTGTACCCGATCTGGCATTCCTGGGCGACAAAACGCAACATACTTAGTTAGAATGGAGGAACACCACGGATTTCTGAGAAACACTGGTCATTGCTGAGTCCAACCGGTCCACTACCTACAAACTGTATGCCATGTACTGCCTGCTGGTTACAGTAAAGAACCCGTTACAGAGACCTACAGTGTCCGTGCCTTCTTATGAACTGTTTATCCGCATGCTGAGGTAACCGCAGCTGCCTCAGGACATCTTGTGCGGTTTCTGGCTCCGGGTATCACCGCTCAGCCTGTGGGGAGCGTTCCATCTTGCTGCATTCCATCCCCCGGAGGCCCCGCAGCGTCGGTACAGTTACCGAAACTCTCATAGGTGGCGTCACAACAAATTAACCCCTAATCTGTTCAACCCATGACGTCTCTCTCTTTTTGATATGTACCCACCGGGCCCCACTACCGGCAGGCGCGGTCCATCCGTGACAAGGAGGAAGAAGTCATCTACCGGAGTCCCAGCCACGGTGAGTCAGCTTTCCACTCATATATACAGTATATATGGCTCACTTTATATACTAGAGAGTCAAATCTTCTTCCAAACAAAGCCCTGCTAAAAGTATTTTCACGCTCTTTCTATGGCTTCATGCATTGTAGAAAACATAAATATGGCTTGTTTTTGTTGGCTCGAGAATGCAGAAAACAAGAAAGAGTGGGCTGAGTTTGCCAAACACTCAGACATATACACATATTAAACTAAGCATGAAATAAACGCTTTTCTGATTCCTGTTATGTTTCAGAGCCTTACTCCAATGTACACAAATGTGAAATACATGATGAGAGATAACAAAAAATGTTTTGTATTCTATGTTGTGAGATAAAGAGGAATAAATGATATGTATGATACAAAATAAAACATTTAGGTTTGAAAGCCATGATTCTGGATAAGTGAAATATGTGTTATAATCACAATAAACTTCTTAAAGATGTTAAAGACAATACTACACCACAAAAGAGAATTCTTAGTGATAAATGTACTGGTGAACAATGCATCAGATTTAATCAGAACCATCAAGACCTGTGGATCTTTCTTTAAAAATGACAAGTGAACCCTCTGGTCGACATCCACCACACCGCTGAGGAACTGAACATATGCCTGTGGTGTAGATCAGATATCTTGAAGATGCTTCCGGTGCCATGTTGTACCAAAGAAGAAGATGCCAGTTCAGAGATTAGTCTAGAAAGCTTAAAGTGTCGTGACCCACCTAACAGGAGATGTCACCATCAATACCAAATTGGATCAACTGTAAATGAGAAATGTGTCTTAGGTTGGGGTCAGATAAGTATATATAAACATACAGAAAACTAGGACAATTTTCAGCCATATGATTAACCATGAGTAGGGATGAGCGAGTAGTGAATTATTCATACTTGCTATACTCGTAACGAGTAGGTCCTAATACTTGTGTACTCGTTACGAGTCCAGTGTAAGTCAATGGGAAATGTGAGTATTTTCGCAGTGTATCTATATACACTGCAAAAGTGAAATAAAAGGTGTTAAAAATAAAAATATAACATACTCACCTATCCTACAGCTGCCCCGTGACCCAAAAAGAACACATCAATGGCCTGCCAGGACAAAGACTTTTGGGGCCCCCCTAGGCTGCAGGGCCCGGGTGCGATTGCAACCCCTGCACCTGTTGTAGTTATGCCCCTGTACGTGCCACAAAAACTGTCTGCAAAGGCTTTGGTGAAACCACATCAGGAAAACAACCCCTTGCATTGTCCAAAGACCGGAAAACTCAGCAGTTGCAGAAGTGACTAAAAGATGCCATGTACACCTGTATTTAGCGTGATCATTGGGGAAAGTATATTAGTGGCAGTCTTTCAACCAGAGCATCAGACATTAAGGCTAGGGCCTTACCTACATGCGCCTCATTCCTTATTTAGCATCCAATTCTTCACGAAATGAAAATTAGTTTTCTTGGTTCTTTATAAAATTGACAAGAAAGGACTCTCAGCCCCCCTTCCACCAAAATAAAGCCAACCTGCTACTTTCAGTACCATAAGAAAGTTTCCTTCCATTTCCAAATTTCTGCCGCCGTCTCATGCATGCATCGGCCAAATGTTTCAAATTTGGGAGGATGTCTGTAGTGTTTAGGCAACAGCAGACACATTAAAGGAAAACAATTGCAAATGATTAGAAGATTACAGGAAACATCCTTTTCATGTTTTACACAAACGAGTCCTGTGATCGTGAGAACACAACAACGTCCCATTAGAAATTACCGAAGAAAATTAACAAATATTATCTTAAGTGTGATAGTTGGTTATTATAGTAATAGCCATCCGCGTTTATATTGGCCATTCTTCAGATGCAAAGTACCATGTTCCTTCTGGTTCCTTCTGTCATCTTATGCCTCATTAACTATATGTTAGCGCTCAGTATTTGTGCCTTGTGCAGGATAACATACTTCTGAAGAAACTTGGCATATGTTTAATGTTTCGACCAACTTTAATTAATTGTGAACTTCCCTAATATTTTTTCCACTTGACCTCATGTTTAAATAGAACATATATTTATCATAATTTTAGCTGGTCACAGTCAAAGAATAAAACAATTATATTTATATGCATTGATGATTTTTTAAATATAAAAAATACAGTAAAGTTGCGTTTAGCATTGGACTGTTTCTTTTGAGTCTTGTGATAACTCATTCCATAAAGGCTGCCTTCACACTGTATGATTTTGGATCCTTGTCTATCCGTTTTAAAACAGATAGTCACGGATCTGTTTTGGCCTCCTATGTGTCCCTATGGGAACGGATTGGTCCTATATGGCCATCAGTGTGTGTCAGTTTTGTCATTGATCTGTTGTGTCAGTTTTTTCATGCACTCAGGCTACTTTCACATCACAGTTTTTTCCTGTCAGTGGGGATCCTGTTTTTTGCAGGACCACACTGACATGAACAGACAGGTTGGGATGTGAACTCCAGATGCCACTTCTGTGTCCGGATCCGTGACTTACATGGATCCGAACACAGGAAGAGATGAGAGGAGCCCGAGCCTGCAAAGCACAGGCAATCGGGGCACTTTCACTTTCGCAATGTATATACATACATTGCGGAGGTGAAATAAAACAAAGCAAGTGTTAAAAATAAAAAAAAAAGTATCCTCACCTCTCCGGCAAGTGTCCCGCGATGTGCGGCATCCAGCTCCAATGGTTTAAGGACCTGAATCAGCTGACTGTGCGGGGTGGGGCAACCCAATAAGCTGATTGGTCCCATGACCGCAATAGCTGGGCGGTTTAAATCGTACGCCTGCCAAAACCGATCGGGTGGGCGATTTAAACCTCACTGATGCGGTCATGTGACCAATCAACTGATCAGGTTGCCCCGCCCCACCTGGTCAGCTGATTCAGGTCCTTAAGCCATCGAAGCTGGATGCTGCACATAATGGGACACTCTCCGGAGAGGTGGGAAGTTTTTATTTTTAACCGTTGCTTTGTTTTATTTCAATTCCGCAAAATCAGATCCGGGAAGCAATTATTTTTTTCCCAGGTTCACACTCCATAGACCCCCATGTTATTTGCCGTTCTCCGCGCCAGATCCAATTCTGTTTGATTTGGTCCGTTGTGCTCAAAATCGGAGCAGTCTCTGATTGTGTCAATTTGGACACAATCGGATGGCCATACAGGACCAATCCGTGCCATAGGGACATATGGGGGCCAAATCGGATAGCCACAGATGCACAAAAATCGTGATTTGAAAGCAGCCTCAGAATCAGTGACTGTTGCGATTTTGGGCTGCCTTTAAAAAAGCGGACTCAAACGGACAAACATGGATCAGTAGCTGTCCTCGTCAAATAACATGGGGGTCTATGAAGACGGATCCATATGGATCCGTGGAAAAAAACGAATCCGTAAAACTGATCTGTTTTGCTATAGTGAGCAAGTTCAGAAGCAAGGAACAGCCCTATCTCTGCTAACTGGTGACGGATCCATTAAAAATGGTCCATTGGCATCCATTGGCACAGATCAGTGCCTTTCCGTGTGGTCCTTCAAATTCAAGGAACCACACAGATATACAAGTCATGCAGTGTGAAGGCAGCCTAAGAGTATTTTATAGCTTTATCAGCTGTCCTGAAGAAAATGAATGACTCACATTGCCTTGATTGACGAGCTCTGATGCATTGACAGAATGAGGTCTGCTACATCTGTAATATGGGTTGCAACATTAACGACCGGACATTGTTATAGTTTTGAGCTTTGATTTCCTCCTGTAACGTTTTTATTGTTCTATCCACATAACCATATAAAAACTTTTTTTCCAGGAAAAGTTTTAATCCTAGTGTTTATTGTACAGTAATAAGGATGCAGGTCAGAATGATTGACAGAATCAAACTTGTATAGTTGGCTCTTTAATATTTTATTGGCTAAAAAAAGTATAGTTATGCATGATGGTTTGGTTTGTGTCTTTGTTTTCTGAGATCTGTAATTTTTATATTTGTCCTCGATGAAGCTATGTGAGTGCTTTTTTATTGGATAGAAGTTGACATTTCTATCAACACCATTTTGGGGTACATACAATGTGACTGATTTTTTAGCATTTTTTAAGGACGTGCAACAACTGGAAAACTGTGATTCTGGTGTTCCAATTTTTTTCTCTTTACATATTTTGATAGATCACACTGGTGCTGATGTTGCAATAACAATTTTTTTTTTATTATTGTTTGTAGATCCTTATTTTTTATTGGGGGTAAAAAGAGATCTGTTTCAAATGTATAATTTTTTATAGTTTTAAAAACATTTACAGGATATATACGTACTTTTTTTAGTCCACATAGGGGAGTTGAACCTACGATTGATTGCTTATTTTATATACTGCATTACATTAGTATTGCAGTATAAAGTGTAAATGATGGTCTGGGCTTAACAGAAATGTCAAGATGGCAGTTATGGGGGCCTTCACAAGCCAATAGGCACCCAAAATGATGCTCCACCTGGATCACGTGCCTTAAATCCCACTCTTAGACATTCAGAGCACCATTCAAAGAGTTAAGCAGCAGCAATTAGAGCTAGCTCTGGTTGCTTCCGTTTGACGTAGAACATAGATGGCATCTGCTCAGCTCTTAAGGCCCCGTTACACGCTGCAATGTCCCAGCAATCCCACCAACGATTGGGATTGCTGGGACATCGCTATCTGATCGCTGGTGAGCTGTCACACAGGCAGACTCACCAGCGATCAGTGACCAGCGAGAATGCTGGTAACCAGAGTAAACATCGGGTAACTAAGCGCTGCGCTATGCTTAGTTACCCGATGTTTACCCTGGTTACTAGCGTCCCAGGTGTCTGAGCGGCGCTGGGCATCGGCCGGGAGGTCGTTGATAGTTGGTCTCCCGCTGTCACACATGCTGATGCTGACCGCCCAGTGGGAGACCAATGGCCATTTACCAACGATCAGTGAGCTGCTCACTGGTCATTGGTACATGTCACACGCAGCGACTTCGCTTCGAGGTCGCTGCAACGTCAGAAAGTCGGTGACGTTGCAACGATATCGTTAGCGATAGCGTTGCATGGAATGGGGCCTAAAATCTCTCACCATACATCCACACCTGTATGTAGGTCATATGCCAGGAAGGGTAAAAGGAAGCTTAAGAAAGTTTATACACTAAAATGTACACTGTATATGAAATATGGTTTTGGACATCTTTTCTTGCTGCAATTGAATGATGCTTTTAATTTATTCATCCAGACATTACATTTGGACAGATTTCACACATCTGTAAGTAATGAATTGCAGACTTTTCTCAGAAATTATCTACTATATTTGTATCTGGTGTGCAAAAAAACATGCACCTTGTGTAGAAACTAATCAAGTCAAATGTATGAATAGTTTTTACTAGTATTTAATATTACAGATATTACTGTATTTAATTGTACAGATCCATTTAGATAATTTGAAAGTTCTATTAAAAAAACTCATATGGGAAAATGGGGAAAAATCCACTGCCTGTGTTGGTGTATACCGCTCTGCACTCGAATGACATCCGAGTGTAGTGCATTGCTTCACATGCATCTATAGACTTTTATGAGTGCGTGTGATCTGAGATTCACTGCCAAACGCAGCATGAAGTGATTTTTTTCTCAGGTCAATTAGAGCTGAGGAAAAACTTGCAGATGGACACTGCCTCATTGTTTAACTCATCCATTGCAAATGCTAGTGGAACTGAAGCCTTAAAGGCATGCTGGCATGGCTTCAGTCACTTCTCAGTGAGCTGCTGCTGTACACATACCCCGGCACACCGGCTGACAAGTGTTTCTGCAGTGTATTAGTGAACTTTGACTGTAGCAATTTTATGGCCAAATTTGAGAAAACTGTCAAATAATAACAATATTTATTAATTTTGTAGCACTTTACATACATTTGCAACACTGTCCCCATTGGGGTTCACAATCTAAACATCCTATCAGTATGGGTAGGGTCACATTGCAAACATGAATTGCATTCACCGCATCCGGATCCGGATGCGGTGAATGCAATTCCGGTCACACACATTTTTTGTCAAAAATGTGTGCAGAATACCGCACTGCGGTCACCGGATGGCTCAGGATGTGTAATCCTGAGCCATCCGGTAACTGCATAGTTTGCGGATCCCGGCTATTGCCGGGATCAGCAAACTGTCCTCTGCCTATTCAAGAGTTAAATTTAGTAAGTAAAGTACTGTTTGAGGTCTGTAGGGGGGGCTAAGACCCCCCTACAGACCAGCCGCCCACTCCGGTGGGCTTCTACTACAATTTCCTATGGCACGGGGCTCGGATGAGCCCCGTGCATGTCTCCAAACCTCCCGCCCCCCCGTATCACTATACAGGGGTGCCTGCACCCCTCTTGTATAGCGATTCCTGCATGTGGCCCTAAAGTTAGAATACAGAACACATGTAAGCTCATACTTACATGTCATCGTCGGCAGTGTAGTGTGTAATCCCTGGGCGGGGCTGTTTGCTGCAGCCTCCGCCCCCTCATTCCTTATGGCCGCCCCTCTGTGCCTCATCCAGTGATGTGAGGGCGGCCACGTCATGAAAGGGGCGGAGCTAACCGCGGCACATATTTAGCCCCGCCCCTTTCATGACGTGGCCGCCCTCACATCACTGGATGAGGCACAGAGGGGGCGGCCATAAGGAATGAGGGGGCGGAGGCTGCAGCAAACAGCCCCGCCCAGGGATTACACACTACACTGCCGACGATGACATGTAAGTATGAGCTTACATGTGTTCTGTATTCTAACTTTAGGGCCACATGCAGGAATCGCTATACAAGAGGGGTGCAGGCACCCCTGTATAGTGATACGGGGGGCGGGAGGTTTGGAGACATGCACGGGGCTCATCCGAGCCCCGTGCCATAGGAAATTGTAGTAGAAGCCCACCGGAGTGGGCGGCTGGTCTGTAGGGGGTCTTAGCCCCCCCTACAGACCTCAAACAGTACTTTACTTACTAAATTTAACTCTTGAATAGGCAGAGGACAGTTTGCTGATCCCGGCAATAGCCGGGATCCGCAAACTATGCAGTTACCGGATGGCTCAGGATTACACATCCTGAGCCATCCGGTGACCGCAGTGCGGTTCCCAGAAACGCTGCGAAAACTGCTGCCTGCATGATTTTAAACGCAGGCAGCAGTGCCGGATCCGGCCACCGGATGGCTTGTGAAGCCATCCGGTGTTTTGCATAGGCTCCTATGAGGAGCGTTTCCTGGTCCGGTTTGGAGCTTTTTTAAAGCTCCAAACCGGATCAGGATTCATCACACAAAACGCAGATGTGACCCTAGCCTATGTCTTCAAAATGTGGGAGGAAACCCACGCAAACACAGGGAGAACATACAAACTCCTTGCAGATGTTGTCCTTCATGGGAATTGAACCTGGGACCCCAGGCCTGCAAGACTGCAGTGCTAACCCATGAGTCACCGTGCCGCTCAAATGAGAATTTTAGCAGATTCAACCATCAATAGAAATGGGGAAATAATTTTTTTTCAATTAGAAGAGACTAACTTCTTATGTTTATTCAGAGAGATGCTGTCAAGTTAAAGAGGCAAACCTATTTACCAACATCTTGTTATCGAGGAGGAGTAGCTCAGCCGATATATATATAGGTTAAATTAAGGTCTATAGGTTTAGAAATTAAGGTCTGGCTCAAAGACTGTACCCAGAGAACCTGAGCAATAATGTAGGCTTCTTATGTTATTAGGAGGAATACAACTAAGAGAGTCACTTTTAGAGAATCATCTAAGTGTACTTATAATCACAAACTTAATAACTTCATTCAATGTCAGTCAGCAACTTGTAAAGCCAACAAGATATAATTGCATATACTAACATTTTACAAAGTGTTTGGGCAGTTCTATTTGTAATAATCAGTTTGATTATGTCTACTAGTTCATAGAAAGTAGGCATTGGAGTGAGAAAGGGTACAAAGAAGAATCACCAACAGATAAGCATCAAGGACCTTGGTAGTTAAGAAAGATCAAACTAATGCAATTTATCTAGTGTTGAGAAGAGATGTTTAAGGGGTGACATGATTAAAATGTACAAATACATAAACAGCCCATACAAGAAAAAAGGATGTTCAAAAGCTGTTTAAAGTAAAACCTGCTCAGAAGACAAAGGGGCCCTCCCTCCACCTAGAGAAAGAAAGGTTCAATCTCCAGAGAAAATAAGCTTTCTTTACAGTATGAACTATTTATCTAATCCGTGGAATAGTCTACTTTAAAGGGGCCGTCACACGCGTCAATATCGCCAGCGATCTGATCGCTGGTGACATTGACGGCTGATTGCTGGTGAGCTGTCACACAGGCAGACTCATCAGCGATCATTGGACCAGCGACATGGTGGAAATGATTTAAATATCGCTTCCACGATGTCTGCAGGCTGGTATCCAGGGTACACTGAGGGTAACTAAGCAGCGCATGCTGCCTAGATACCCGATGTATACCTTGGTTACCAGCCTTCTCCGCTCACCAGCTGGTATCCAAGGTACACAGCGGGTAACTATGGTCCCTAGTTACCCACTGTGTACCTTGGATACCAGCCGGTGAGCGGAGAAGGCTGGTAACCAAGGTATACATCGGGTATCTAGGCAGCGCGCGCTGCCTAGTTACCCACAGTTTACCCTGGGTACCAGCTCCCAGCGCTTCCTGACAGGTGCTGGGAGCTGGCTGATCATGTGTCCCGGTGTCACACACAGTGATGCTGCGTGTACACCAGGCGACCATTGCCAGATTTTCGGTCCAGTCCGAAAACCTGATGATCATCAACCAGTGATTTATCGCTGGTTGATGCGCCCTGTCTAACGTGTCAATATCGCTGCAACGTCACGTGCAGTAGCGATATTGACAGTGATATTGACGCGTGTGACGGACCCTTAAGAGTAGGTCACAGCTTGGATGTGTTTTATAAGAAAGCAAAATAAATATTTATGTCAATGCGTACAGTTCTTTTATGAATGTTTGCTCTAATGAATCGGCAATAAGGATCAATAGGGAAAGATTAGCTCTTTTGGAACAGACTGCATAATGTATTGTAGTTGTGTATGTGCCTCATTGCTTTGTCCTTTCATATCCCTCAACTAAACTGGATAGACAAGTATTAACCATATTAACTAAAGTAAATGTTATGTTTTTGTTTATTTTTGGCTACCGGCCACTACGGCTAAAATCATCAAGGATTTGAAATAATAAATTACACTTTGTACCAAATGTTTTTGCACTAAACTGTATCTGCTCAGCTTCCGTGGCTCTATTAGATGATGTTGGTGTGTTTAAAAAAAAAACAAAAACATTTTCATAGTAACATGTTCACTTTAAAAGAGAAAAATCTGTGTGCACCCCCTGTGTCTCTGTTTACCCCCCTGTGTCTCTGTGTACCCCCTGTGTCTCTGTGCACCCCCTGTGTCTCTGTGTACCCCCCTGTGTCTCTGTGTACCCCCTGTGTCTCTGTGTACCTCCTGTGTCTCTGTGTACCCCCCTGTGTCTCTGTGTACCCCCTGTGTCTCTGTGTACCCCCCTGTGTCTCTGTGTACCCCCCTGTGTCTCTGTGTACCCCCTGCTTCATAATAGGATAACTATGTTTTATTCATTATGGCACCATGGATCCAAGAGTGGCCTATAAACCATTCTCTAGCTGTATTCCTTATTTCTGTTTTCATGCACATCATTTATCTCTATTTATTAGGGTAGTCATGGTGGTTTTACATGTATTTATCCTTCATACCTACAAGTCTAACATTTCTGGGTGATGTCAGATTTGTACAGGTGTGTGTCACAGGAAAGAATGACCTCATTCATTGATCCAGCTGTGCCCTTGTTTTGTGTGGTGTCCTAAAAAATGTAAACTATTTGCACTTGGGTCTACAGTACGGACCTGGTCCAGGTCCAGTCTCTCAATGATTAGACTTTATATACAGTTAGAGCATTCATGGGTAGCAAAATAACTCAAAGTTCCAAGTCTTAGGAACGACTGAAAAGCAAAATAGCATCCATTGACATATGCAATAATATTTTTTGACTGAATACTATCAAAGATAACCTGTCAAGAAGAAAACCTCGCAGCAGGTTGTAAAGCTGTCCATACACTGGAATCATCTATGATTATTTTTTTGCCTTCAAATATTAAAGCCTGGTTCACTAGATGATCTGTCTAAATGGTTTATCGAGGTCTAGTTAACATACCAAATAAAATGTCAAATTTCTGTCAAGTTTAAAGCTTCTATAAACTGTTTAGACTGGATGTACTCTGGTCATATACATTAACCTTCACAGATCATATGGGGAAGATAAAAACAGGAGGACAGAGGAACATTAGTCCACAGTGAGATCTTTAGGAAAATTACACTTTGGGTCATTACTCTTGTAGTCAACAATATCTGCTTTCTCAACCCTTACACATGTTGCAATTACGCTTGGAATGCTTGGGTGGCATTCAGGAATTATTTGCATAGCTGAACACAACTAAACATAATACCACATGATCTTTACATTCAGTGGACTCTTCTTAAAAGAAAGCAGAGATCCCAGTCTTCATTTTTCTCTTTTATTACTGTACTTATAAACTAAACTTTTGTTCTCTTGATTGCCACACCTTATAGTCCATCTTCCCACACCATGACCCCTAGCAGACCTTCAAGCCCAAGAATAACAGTCTCTCACTTTTTTCTTCTTTCCACATTTTCCCACACACAATGCAACCTCGACCTCACCTTCGGGTCTCCGGAGACCACTTTGGAAACCAATTCGATGACACATCCAACGGTCATGCGTGCAGCGCTGTTCGAAAGCAGCCTCTTCCAAATGGTGTCACTGTCCACCTGAGCAAACAGTCAGTAAAGAAAGAAAGGGGGAAAAAAAGAAAAGAAAAAAAGAATGTATTAGAGAAAACAAGTCTGTGAGGGAGGGCTGGCGGGGTGACAGCCTATGTACAATAACATTAGTCTTCCGTCTTGGCCAGCTGAAAGACCCTTCTGGACATGTCTTTGCTTAAACTTTTTTTTCTGACAGACTTCTCCAATGGAAACACATTCTTGTCATGCCTCACTGCTGTTGCCTGTTTAGATTTCACATTACAAAGAGCATTACATAGGCCAGAACTGGCATACTTACAGGCCCATCATATGGAAACCCACAGTAGTAGAGGTAATGTTCAGCATGACTAGCAACTGAAATGTGAACATTAGAACACTAAACAGAATACAGAAAGGAACATAAGAAAGAAATATAAATCTGTGTAATGTTACAGGAGTGAATCAATGCTAATTGGCATTTGTTTTAATTAATTTATTTAAAAAAATTCTAGGATAATAATCTCAGTACAATACAAGAAGTAAAAAGACAAGCTTAGGGTACTTTCACATCAGCGGTTTTTGCCGTTCGCGGCAGATGCGGTGAAAAAAACGCTGCACTTGCGGCACAGTTGCGGCAAGCCCCATGCAATGTCTATGGGGCTTGCGGTAAGTGTGCGGCAGGTACGGCAAGTGCGGTTTTGGCACTTGCGGCAGGTGCGGCCGTGGAAAAAAACCGCGGTCAGCCGCGTTTTTTTTGCGGCCGCACCTGCCGCAAGTGCCGGTACCGCACTTGCCGCACCTGCCGCAAGCCCGCATAGACATTCTATGGGGCTTGCCGCAACTGTGCCGCAAGTGCAGCGGTTATGCGGTAATCGCGGCAGATGCGTTTTTTTCACCGCATCTGCCGCGATTGGCAAAAAACGCTGATGTGAAAGCAGCCTTACCCGGAGTCTTCTTTATCTAAGGCCTAGTTCACATCTAATGCAGGTTTGCGTTTTGCTACATTTGCATTTCTATGCGTTTTTACTGCTAAAAATGCATCCAAACGCATGCGTTTTTGCTCCCATTGATTTCAATGGAAACACATGCAAAATGCATGCAAAAACGCATGTGCATTTTCCAAATGCAAAAAGACATGCGTTTTTGCAAACGCAGCCAAAAATGTCAGCCAATGAGTCTAGGGCTGTGTTTGGAAAAACACATGCCTTTTTTGCGTTTGGAAAATGCACATGCGTTTTTGCATGCATTTTGCTTGTGCTTCCATTGAAATCAATGGGGGCAAAAACGCATGCGTTTGGATGCATTTTTAGTGGTAAAAACGCATAGAGACGCAAATGAACCAAAATGCAGCCCTGCATTAAATGTGAAAGAGGCCTACAACTTCAAATAGGTGACAGATAGTGATGGGCGAATCCTAAATTACTCGGAATCGCTTGACTCTAGCGAGTCCGAGCCCAGGACTCGCTACTCGTTGCGAGTCTAGCGAGTCCAATGTTAATGAATGGGGAAGCGAGTAATAGCGAGTAGTGTGAGATTTACAACTCGCAGATGTGTCTCGGAAGCTTCAGCCTGAAGCAATCCTAGTTTTGTCATTTATTTGCATTGCTCGTTTACTTTGTAAGTAATCGCTGACTCGCACAGATAAGAGTCCTGTCTCCTCTGTGTTGGCTGCCAGCTCCAGGGTCCTAGAGCCTGCCTGCTGCCTGATGTAGCAGAGCTGAAATTGTTCTCAGTCTGCTCATTCCCTGTGTACAGACATGAATGTCTGTGCACAGAGATGATGTAGCAGAGCTGAGATTGTTCTCAGTCTGCTCATTCCCTGTGCATAGAGATCTATATCTATACACAGGGGATGTAGCAGAGAGGACATCGCGTTTTGGACTGCGTCGGACGGAAGAGGATTTTTTTAATTAAAGATGGAGTCCCTAATGGCTTTTTTTTTTATTTCTAATAAAAAATTTTCTTTGTGTTGTGTTTTTTTTAAAACAATTTAATAGAAATTCATGGCGGTCATGTCTAATATTGGCGTGACCACCATAAATTTCGGGCTTAGGGCCAGCTGATAATACAAAGCTGGCCCTAACCTCTTTATTACCCAGCGTGCCACCGCTACCAGGGCCGCTGGAAGAGCGGGGTTCAGCGTCAGAGGATGGCACTTCAATGAACGCGCCATCTTCTGGGGCGGCTGCGGGCTGCAATTTGCAGCGGGGGGTGCCCAGAAAGCTTGGGCATCCCTGCGCTGCGGATTCCAGCCCCCAGCTGCTTAGCTGTACCTGGCTAGACATAGAAATTGCGCGGAGCCCCACGCATTTTTTTTAAATTATTTCATGAAATTCTGAGATTCTGACTCTGAGACTCTGACTCTGAAATTCATTAAATAATTTAAAAAAAATGCGTGGGGCTCCGCGCAATTTCTATGTCTAGCCAGGTACAGCTAAGCAGCTGAGGGCTGGAATCCGCAGCGCAGGGATGCCCAAGCTTTCTGGGCACCCCCCGCTGCAAATTGCAGCCCGCAGCCGCCCCAGAAGATGGCGCGTTCATTGAAGCGCCATCCTCTGGCGCTGAACCCCGCTCTTCCAGCGGCCCTGGTGGCGGTAGCACGCTGGGTAATAAAGGGGTTAATACCAGCTTTGTTATACAAGCTGGTATTAAGCCCGAGATTCTTAATGTCAGGCCACGTTTGACCCAGCCACTAAGAATCTCCAATAAAGGGTTAAAAAAACACAGAGAAAATTTTTTATTTGAAATAAAAAAAAAAGCCATTAGGGACTCCATCTTTAATTAAAAAAATCCTCTTCCGTCCGACGTAGTCCAAAACGCGATGTCCTCTCTGCTACATGCACAGGGAATGAGCAGACTGAGAATAATCTCAGCACTGCTACATCATCTCTGTGAGCAGGCAGGTTCTAGGACCCTGGAGCTGCACAGAGAAGACAGCTGGACTCGGCTCGCAAAGAAACAGCAGTTACTTTGCGAGTTTCCCTGCTATCACTGGCACAGTAGCCAGTGATGACTCGCACGAGTCCAATGCAAACAATGGCAATCCTAGTTTTGTCAGCGTTTCTGACAAAACTAGGATTGATATTGATTTGCATTGGACTCGTGCGAGTCATCACTGGGAAACTCGCCGAGTACCGAGTCCTGCGAGTCCCTTACTACTCGCCGAGTAACGAGTCCTAGCGAGTAGATTCGCCCATCCCTAGTGACAGAAGTTAGGACGCTCAATTGAAAGCATTGATGTCCCACCTCAGGTTAATATACTTCATTTGGGGATTTGTTTGTATATACCACCATAATGATCAGAACAAACTATATCCCATATGGACAAGACTAATCGCACCTTAGGTACATGAATCCAATTGTAAACAAACACGATCAAACGTCAAATTATTGCATAAAAACAAGTGATTTTTAATGACAGGCAGCACTTTATAGGTAATCATACTGGGCTTTCTGCTGGATAATGAGCCCAATGATGGGCTGCTAAACAGTGTGTTTATGCAACCAGGTCTTGTGGTGTGAAGGGACACCTATGATTCATTTGACCACATATTGAGCTCTGTAATATTACACAGACCCAGGTGAGATTGTATTCTGGACTGATTGTGCCTTGCTGGGTATAATGTTTATACATATTACACTTGTGTACACCCATTTGGATTTGGGTATGGATTATGCTTTGTACTAGTACCAACTGCTATGCGTATATGTTTTTCTTGTCTGAACTAGCCCTGTATACCATCTATAATTGTATATACATCTTGTGTGTGTCAGTGGTGCAGCCTGCCACATTGCTGCTTGTACTGTGGTTGTAATCCCTGTTTTTTACCCGGCATTAAAAACCACTTGTTTTTTGCAATAACTGGACATTTGATCGTGTTTGTTTACAACTGGATTCAGATACTCCTGCAGGGAATTGTTTCCAATAAGGCCTCATTCACACAGAGCATTTGTGGTCCGCTCTTTTGTTGATCCAGTTTCTGCACAAAAAAAATGTATCCTCTTTTTACAAAAAAGCATCACAAATGCATAACTTTTTGCTTTTTTTTCTACATTTTCAGGGGACACAGACAGACAGACATGCAGACAGAGAAACACACACATTTCTTACCCTCCCTGGCGATCTCATAATGAACCCAGGCGGTCTTCCTTCCGTGCACCAGTAGGACCTGTGAGTAGTATGAGTCCTGCCAGGATCTAGCCCCATGTGACTCTCAGGCTGAGTTATATGGGCAGGTCTGTCTGTACTGTACTCGTAGGTCCTGCCAATGCCTGGTAAGGAGACATTGGTGGGGCTTAGGCTAAGGTCACACATGCGGCATGTATTTTAAATCCTGATCCGGTTTTGAGCTTTCAAAAAGCTCAAAACTGGATCAGGAAACGCTCCCCATAGGAGCCCATTATGGTAACCGGATTGCTCTACATGCAATCCGGTTACCGGCTCCGGATCTGCAGCCTGCGCGAAAAATCATGCAGGCTGCAGTTTTCGGAGCGCTTCTGTGATCCGCAATGCGGTAACCGTATTGCTGGTTACTGTCTACTTTGTTCATCCCTGCTGCTGTAGGGATGAACAAAGTGTTAACTGTTTAATAAATCATGAAATATTAATATTAGTTGTGTGCAGCATGTCTCTAGGAGGTGCCCCCCCCCTAGAGATATGCTGCCCACTGCTGTGGACATGTCAGGGGTTAATAACCCATTTACAGTAAGCCGGCTAATGTTGGCTTTGTACAATTTTATCAATGAATCCGCGGCTCCCCTGACAGTTGCGCAGATACTGTACTTAATGTACGTATAGTATCTGGCGCTGTCCGAGGTCCTGTAGGCGTATACATTAGATCTATGGCGGTGCACTGCCCATAGATCCCTTAGATCTAATGTAAATGCCTACAGGACCCTGGACAGAGGCAGATACTATACGTACATTATGTACAGTATCTGCGCAACTGTCAGGGGAGCTGCGGCTTCATTGATAAAATTGTACAAAGTCGACAATAGCCGGCTTACTGTAAATGGTTTATTAACCCCTGACATGCCCACAGCAGTGGGCACCCCCTAGAGACATGTTGCACACAACTAATTTTAATATTTCATGTTTTATTAAACAGTTAACACTTTGTTCATCCCTGCGGCAACCGCATTGTGTAATCCGGATGTGTAATCCGGAGCAATCCAGTTACCGGCTTCCGGTTTTCTGCACACATTTTTCCTTAAAAATGTGTGTGAAGGCAATTGCAGTTACCGCATCCGGATCTGGAGGCGGCAACTGCAATTGCCTTTGAAAGTGTGACCCCAGCCTTATTCTAGGGGTGCCGGGGAGGGTAAATGTGGAGTTTTGGTGGTGTGGAAAGTGGAAAGCAGAAAAAAGGATCACAAAATGTCAAGCTCATTTTCTGAATGCACTTTCTGTACCACTAACGCAGCAATCAAAAACACTCATGTCTGGACAGCAAATTGAAAATCCCATTCACTTTGCTGGCAAACGCCGTTTCTCATCTGTTTTTGGTGCAGTTTTAAAAAAAACGTAACACCACAAACAGATTAATATAGTCCAGTGTAAACATAGCCTAAGACATGTGGAAGAACTGTTTGACCCTGCTCCTTCTGAAATTCAATGGACTTCAGTATGTGATGGTCCTCTATAGCAGGTATTCCACAACAAATTCATGGCAACAAAATGAACAGTAAATGAGCCTAGCAGCTCATATCTTCTTTTGTTTCAGTCCTAAAAGACGCAAGATGTCCTTTTCTTCAGCGTTAGCAGTTAGTTGAGAGTTCCTGCTTCAAACTTAAAAAGCCACAGGCAAAAAGTCTATAGAATGCACATTGCAGCTAGTTACACCACTGTGATTTACTAATATCTAATTTGATCTCTCAGGTTGTCGATTGTCATATCTAATTATAGACAGTATGGTTGATTGAACATTGAAAATTCGATTTTGACAGCTTTTGTTTTGTGACTTTGAATCTGATACTAGAGTCTCGTTGATTTTGTTGTGACAGAATTGTGTTTATATTTACTTTTTTATATTTACTTGCCTACGTGTGTCCGAGGGTGTCTGCTTTTACGGACCCCCTTCAGTTTGCGTATCGGCAGAGTCTGGGGGTGGACGATGCTGTAGCGTATCTGCTACAAACAGTACATTCCTTTTTGGACAATGATGGAACCACTGTGCGTGCCATGTTCTTCGATTTCTCCAGTGCATTCAATACCTTACAGCCACTATTATTACGTAAAAAGCTGGTTGAAATGGCGGTTGATGAGGGATTAGTGAATTGGATCATTGATTACCTGTCGGACAGGCCACAGTTCGTAAGGTTGGGGGCGACCGTATCGGATAGTGTTCGGAGCAGTGTTGGAGCCCCTCAGGGAACGGTGCTGTCGCCATTCCTTTTTACGTTATACACAGCTGATTTTCAGTATAAATCAGACCTTTGTCACCTTCAGAAGTACTCTGATGACTTAGTGATAGTCGGAGGTATTGAGAGAGGCCGGGGGGAGGAGGAATACAGAAGGGTGGTCTCGGACTTTGTTGACTGGTGCCAGGCTAACCATTTAGAACTCAACGTAAAGAAAACCAGGGAGTTGGTGTTGAGTTATGGAAGGTGCATGAAGGATTGCTGACCTATCACTATTGATGGTCAGGATGTGGAGATGGTGGAGAATTTCAAATATTTGGGGTTCACCTGGACAGCAAGCTTGATTGGAGGTGCCATATGGAGAAGGTTTGCAAGAAAGGGATGAGTAGACTTTACTTCCTAAGGAAGTTAAGGTCGTTTAATGTGTGTAGCAAAATGCTTGAAATGTTCTACCAATCTATTGTGGCGAGTGCAATCTTTGCTGCAATAATATGCTGGGGTAGTAGTGTGCGCACAGCTGACGCTAATAAGCTCAATAAACTTATCAAGAAGGCTAGTGCGGCAGTGGGTCTACAACTTAGGACTTTCGAGGAGGTATTAGAGGATAGAATTAATAAGAAATGCAAGGCTATAATGAGCAACAATACACACCCGCTCTCTGAACTGTTTGTGAAGCAGAAGAGCACATTCAGCAAGCGTCTAATCCAACTAATGTGTAAAAAGGAAAGATACAGAAAATCGTTTGTTCCGACAGCTGTGGGGATGTTTAACAAATGTATAAGTGTAAAGCATCCCAAGACTAAGTTAAGTTCTAAGGGTATGGCGGGAATAGGTGAGGTACGTGTACCAGTCTACCCGCATCTGCTGTACATATAGACTTATTTTGTAAAGTGTGTAATGTTCTTGATCTTTGTTCTGCTGCTGTAATACTGTAATTTCCTCCGGGATCAATAAAGTTTATCTTATCTTATCTTATCTTTTTTTGTCACATGACTATTTCTTAACAAAAAGAAAAGAAAAAAAACATGATTTAGGCCACTTACAGATTTTTATTATATGTACGGTAAAATATGGGCCATTGTTCATCAATATTTTGGATCCACCTCTTCTGCCAAGCCTACAGCCTGCAGTGATCCTCGGTCCATTAAACCGCCGCATGACCAGCCCTACCTCTCCTAGTGTTTCCTCACTCATCCATTGTGGAGTGTGAGCTCTTACAGGCAGGGTCCTCTCTCCTCACCTACCGTATCCTCACCCCTTCCTTGTAGAATTTGAGCCCTCATGGGCAGGGTCTTCTTTCCTCAACTACCATATCTGACAGGTCCATCAGGGCTGTGGGGTACTCAGAACTGGCAGAGTTGGTACTTTTCTGGGGAAGTCATGGGGCTGTGACCCGTTCCATGACCCTGGCGGTGTCGTTAAATAGGGGAAATAGTTCATTTAGGATTATGTGACGCCATCTGTGGTATTCGGCTATATAGGGCTGAAGCTGTTGATCATGCAGCAAAGATGACACAGCTCCCCACAGGTGGAGCAGGGCCCTAGGGCAGATGGTAGTCAAACAGGGTTGTGGTGATCGTTGGGGTGCAGCGTGACAGACGCAAGGAAATAACTGGAGGACACAGGGTTGTAGTTTCCATTACCTTTACTTGGTGGTTGCAGATGCAGTCTGAGGCCCTTAATGCAGATGGTAATGGTGGTCCGGGTGGTCTGGAAGCGATTGGGTGATCTACCACACGAGGGAATTTTGGAGACCTCCCTTTTACGCTCTCCCTTTCTGTCCTTGCTACCTAAAGCTATGCTGTGACTCTATTCTTGCATGTTTAGTTCTTCCATATGGCAGGCAGCTTGGGCCTTTTTCAGGTGCCGCTCCTCTCCTAGCGGCTCCAGGCTTGAATCTGCTGCTGTGCCGCTAGGTATTTGGTGTGGCCAGAAGACTTGAAGTTTTCTGCCCTCTGGACTCAGCTGCAGGGTCTTCAGTACCCCACAACTCACTACTTCTGTGTTCTTTTCTATGGCGCTCAGCTCTGGGATGAGCTCTGTCACAGCTCAATTTTCCCTCAGAGCTCTCCTCAAATGTCTCTCCTGTCTTCCTCCTCAGACCGTCTCCAACGGTTACCTCCCACTGACTGAACTCTCACTTCCTGTTGGTCTCCTCTTTTATATCTGGTCCAACTGTCTTTCTATTGCGCACTTCCTGCTGCTCCCCTAAAACCAGGTTAGAGCTCCCCCTCCAGGCTCGGAGCAGGAAAAATGTTGGATGCTAAATATTACTTGGCGTGGGGACCCCTTCTTGCTTCTAGGTATGACATCACCCCCCAGGGAGGAAGGTAATAAAACTGTGGCAACCGGACTCTGGGGTGCCACATTCACACCTAGTTAGCTTCAGTATGTCCCAGACAGGGGAAACATTTGAAAAAGAAGTATTAACAAAAACATATGAAAATGTGTAAACATTACATTAATAAAAATGAACAGTGTCTCAAAATATAAAAATTGCAAAAACCAAGAGAAATAGTAATTTAAATAGTAATTTAAAACGCAGGTTCTGTACAACGGATTGCGCTGACTACACATAGTCCTGCAGTCCAGTTGTCCATAAAATAAATAAACAATAACTATGTACATTCAAGATTTAAAAGTTCATACAGTAAGTCCTGTAGGCATGGTTGCATAAAAATGAACATATTTACACTTTACTATTTTTAAACTTTCTAACTTGCTAACAATCTCTGCATCTGACCCTGCTTAGCGCGTTGTGACCTTCTCAACTGACCTGTCTTAGTCTAGTGTGTCTGATGTAAGCTCTGTGGACACACTAGAGACTGTGCTACAGGTAGGCCTATGTCTTATGGGTAAGCTGGGCAGCTGTCTGCAACTCCTTTGGCTCACCATGGGCATAACAGGCTCGCCGCTGGCAGGAGGTTGATTCTCTTTATCCACTGCAGTAGTGTCATCTATGGCTGGAGCCAATGGATTTTCATTTTTTTCTAAAGTCTCTGCTGCTTTTGGTACTACTACTTCGGGAAAGATCAGAACATATACGACAATTGTATTATTCACTTGTGTCCAAGACCGGGAAAATTCTCCAAGAATTGTATGAATCATTCCTTCTGTCTTTTCTGTCTGTTGGGAGCTGTCTTTGCTTTTCTCTTGGTTCTTGAACTGGTCAGGGCATAACTTCAGATGATCCCTCGACACTGCTGCTGAGGTCTCTCTTCCATCTTTACTGATAAGACACACCTTGTGATTGTCAAAATTCGAGGGCATGAGGGTGTATGGCTCTTCCTCCCACTGGTCATCAAGTTTGTTTGTCCTTCTTTTTCTTTTTAGAACCTGTTCTCCAGGTGATAAAGGAACTGCAGGGGCGTGGTGGTTATAATTTCTTTCTTGTCGTTGCCTTTCCTGGGACAAACGTTTCTCTACGCACTCTTGAATTCGGTGATACTGCTGAATTGTTGCTCTGTATGCCAGTCAGTTTCTGGTGCTGTCAACTCAGGCGTTAAGACTCCCATGTCCGTGTCAATGGGTAACTTGCCAGGTCTTGCTCTCATCAGGTAGGCTGGTGTGCAATTGGTGGAATTCACTGGTATATGGTTATACAAGTCTACCAGATCCAGCAACTTCTCTGGCCACTAACTTCTCTCTTCAAGAGGCAGGAACTTCAGTAGGTCTATCACTACCTGGTTCATCTTTTCACACAACCCGTTTGTCTGGGGATGGTACGGCATCGTCCTTATTTTCTTGCAGCCGTACAGATTACAGAATTCCTGGAACACTTCTGGTTCAAAGGCTGGGCATTGGTCGGTAAGCACTCGTTCAGGTTAACCGTGTGGTCGACAAAAGTGCTGTTCAAACGCTCTGGCTGCTGTCTTAGCCATTTGTTCCTTCACTGGCATGACTACCAAGAACCTGGAATAGTGGTCTACTATGGTGAGAGAGTAGACATAGCCCAACTGACTCGGGGTTAGCTTCATGTGGTCCAAGGCTACCAGTTCAAGTGGTTGGCTGGTAACTATGGGCTGTAGGGGAGCCCTCTGATTTTCACAGTCTTTCCTACTCAGGTTGCATGGACCACACTCGCGACACCATTTCTCTATCGCTTTCCTCATGCCAACCCAGTAAAACCGTTCTCGTAGCAGGACTTCCAGTTTCTTACACTCAAAGTAGCCTGCTCCATCATGGTATGCTTCTAAGACCATCCAGGCATCTCTCTTCGGAACTATTGTTTGCCAAACATGTTCATGGGTTCTGGAATTGACACTTCTCCAGCACAGCTTCCCTTCATAGATAAATAATTTACCCGTCTCCTTCCACAACTGCTGGGTTTCCTGTGCAGCATCTGGACCAGGATGCGAGTCAGCTTGTGTCAGCAAATCCTTTACTAAGCGGACGACCGGTTCACTGTCTTGAGTGTCAGCTAGTGATGGGCGAGTCCTAAATTACTCGGAATCGCTTGACTCTAGCGAGTCCGAGCCCGGGACTCGCTACTCGTTGCGAGTCTAGCAAGTCCAATGTTAATGAATGGGGAAGCGAGTAATAGCGAGTAATGTGTGACAGATGTGTCTCGGAAGCTTCAGGCTCTATCTGCTAGGACTCATTACTCTGCGAGTTTCCCAGCGTTTACTCACACAGTAACCAGCCCAATGTAAATCAATGGCAATCCTAGTTTTGTCAGAGACTCTGACAAAACTAGGATTGCCATTGACTTGCATTGGACTTGCTACTGTGCCAGTGATAGCAGGGAAACTCGCAGAGTAAGAGCTGTCCGCTCTGTGCAGCTCCAGGGTCCTAGAGCCCGCCTGCTGCCTGATGTAGCAGAGCTGAGATTGTTCTCAGTCAGCTCATTCCCTGTGCATAGACATCTATATCTATGCACAGGGGATGTAGCAGAGAGGACATCGCGTTTTGGACTACGTCGGATGGAAGAGGATTTTTTTAATTAAAGATGGAGTCCCTAATGGCTTTTTTTTTTATTTCTAATAAAAAAATTTCTCTGTGTAGTGTTTTTTTTAACCCTTTATTGGAGATTCTTAGTGGCCGGGTCAAACCTGGCCTGACATTAAGAATCTCGGGCTTAATACCAGCTTGTATAACAAAGCTGGTATTAACCCCTTTATTACCCAGCGTGCCACCGCCACCAGGGCCGCTGGAAGAGCGGGGTTCAGCGCCAGAGGATGGCGCTTCAATGAACGCGCCATCTTCTGGGGCGGCTGCGGGCTGCAATTTGCAGCGGGGGGTGCCCAGAAAGCTTGGGCCTCCCTGCGCTGCGGATTCCAGCCCCCAGCTGCTTAGCTGTACCTGGCTAGACATAGAAATTGCGCGGATCCCCACGCATTTTATTTTATTATTTCATGAAATTCATGAAATAATAAAAAAAGAGGGTTCGCCTATATTCTTGTGTCCGGCCAGGTACAAATAGGCACCTGGGGGTTGGGGGCAGCCCGTCGCTGCCTGCTGGATCCGGCTGGTTCCAGAAATACGGCGAAACCTACGTCATTTTTTTTCTGAAAAATCAATAAAACAATTCTAAAAAAGGGACTGCCTCTTTATTAACCCCTCGCCCATGGTCCAGGGGTTAATAAAGATGCAGTCCCTTTTATTTACATTGTTTTATGGATTTGTCAGAAAAAAATTTGACGTGGGCTTCGCCGTATTTCTGGAACCAGCCGGATCCAGCAGGCAGCGACGGGCTGCCCCCAACCCCCAGGTGCCTATTTGTACATGGCCAGAAACAAGAATATATGGGAGCCCTTTTTTTTTATTATTTCATGAAATAATTAAAAAAAAATGCGTGGGGCTCTGCGCAATTTCTATATCTAGCCAGGTACAGCTAAGCAGCTGGGGGCTGGAATCCGCAGCGCAGGGAGGCTCAAGCTTTCTGGGCACCCCCTGCTGCAAATTGCAGCCCGCAGCCACCCCAGAAGATGGCGCGTTCATTGAAACGCCATCCTCTGGCGCTGAACCCCGCTCTTCCAGCGGCCCTGGTGGCGGTGGCACGCTGGGTAATAAAGGGGTTAATACCACCTTTGTTATCCAAGCTGGTATTAAGCCCGGGATTCCTAATGTCAGGCCAGGTTTGACCCGGCCACTAAGAATCTCCAATAAAGGGTTAAAAAAAACACTACACAGAGAAATTTTTTTATTAGAAATAAAAAAAAAGCCATTAGGGACTCCATCTTTAATTAAAAAATCCTCTTCCGTCCGACGTAGTCCAAAACGCGATGTCCTCTCTGCTACATCCCCTGTGCATAGATATAGATGTCTATGCACAGGGAATGAGCAGACTGAGAACAATCTCAGCTCTGCTACATCAGGCAGCAGGCGGGCTCTAGGACCCTGGAGCTGCACAGAGCAGACAGCTCTTACTTTGCGAATTTCCCTGCTATCGCTGGCACAGTAGCGAGTCCAATGCAAGTCAATGGCAATCCAAGTTTTGTCAGAGTCTCTGACAAAACTAGGATTGCCATTGATTTGCATTGGACTCGTTACTGTGCGAGTAAACGCTGGGAAACTCGCAGAGTACCGAGTCCTGCAAGTAGATTCGCCCATCCCTAGTGTCAGCCCATGCATGGTGGGGTAGCGGGTTAAACATGACCTCTTGCATGGCATGGTGCTTGTTTCTTACACAGTGGGAGCACTGGTTCACCTCATGACAATGGAAAGCCGGTAGCTCTATTTCCTCCAGCTCTTACGGGTCTTCTCCCACATCTAGTAGGTTGGGCATCCTGGACAGCGCATCCACATTGGCATTCTTATGCCCTGCCTGATACTTGATGGTAAACTCATGGTTAGGTAGCCGGGCCATCCATAGCTGCTCCAGCGCACCCAGTTTTGCCATCTCTAGGTGCGTCAGTGGTTTGTTATCTGTAAAGATGTTAAACTTCGCTGAATCCAGATAATGCTTGACGTGCTCTGTTACTGCCCAGACTATGTCGAGAAACTCCAGCTTAAAGGAATTATAGTTGTCAGGCTGCCTCTCCATGGGCCAAAGCTTCCTGCTTGCATAGGCAATCACTCTTTCTCTGCCTTTTTGCACTTGGAATAACACAGCTCCCAATCCCTCATTGCTGTGTAGAGTAGAAAGGGTTGGCCATAGTCAGGGTAGGCCAGGACCTTGCCCCCTGTCAGAGCCCTCTTCAGCCTGGTCAAGGAGTCTTACTCCACTCAAACAGAGGGCTCGGGTTCTTGGCCTTCTTGGACTGGCCACTAAGTGGTCCGGTAAGGGTGCTGCTATCTTGGTAAAGCTTTTTATGAATCTCCAGTAGTAGCCTACTAGCTTCAGGAACTGCCTCACTTTCTTCACAGTTTAGGGTTTTGGCCAGTCCTTGATCATGGTGACTTTAATTGGGTCTGGGGCCACAACTTCGGTGCTTACCACGTGACCTAGATACTGCACCTTGGGCTTCAACAGGTGGCACTTGAACGGCTTTACTTTCAAGTCAAAACTGGACAAGGCCTCGAACACCACCGCCAGGGGTTCCAAGTGGTCTTCGTATCTCTTGGAGTAGACAATAAAGACTTCCAGGTACATCAAGACAATTTCAAACTTTTTATGTCCCAGCCAGCACTCCATTAACCTCTGGAACATTCGTAATGCATTGCAGAGCCCGAATGGCATGCAGTTGAACTCGCAGAGCCCCATCAGTGTTGTAAACACTGTCTTCTTTTTGTCTGCCTCCACTAGGGGAACCTGCCAAGACCCACTAGTGAGATCTACAGTGGAGAAATAGTTGGCAGATTTTAAGGAAGCGCAGAATTCATCAATTCTGGGTAATGGGTATGCGTCTTTATGTGTAATGCGGTTAATTTGCCTGTAATCAACACACATTCTCATTGTGCCATCCTTTTTCTTTACCAGGATTAATGGAGCTGCCCAGGGGCTACAACTATGTCTAATCACCTCAGCCTCCTTCATCTCCCGTTACATTCCCTTGGGACATTGATAGTGTGCTGGAGTACAGGCCGGTACCTCTCCTTAATGGGCGGATGGTCTCCGGTGTGGATATGGTGTTTGACCACTTTAACCGGCCCAAAGTCTAGTGGGTGTTTGCTAAAGACCTGTTCATACTCTCGGATTACCCGGTAAACTCCATGCTTTTGGTGTAAAGAGGTGGAATCAGTATCTACTTGTAGCTTCTGACACCAATCCTCTAGCTGCTCTTTGGCGCCATTATCCTCTTCCTGGTTGGACAGAATCCAGGGTTCCACTGCCTTTATGGCATTGTTACAGTGTGACAGTGAACAGCTTAGCATACCGGGGCAGGTTGACCTCATCCTTCCCACAATTCAAGATGCGTATTGGTATTGTTCCTTTGCTGACATTAACTACCTTCCTGGCTGTCAGGATGGTGAGTCTACTGTCTGAATACACGGGTCCTACCAGGGCCTGGTAATCCTGTCCTCTGAGGCCTATTGCTGCCTGACATCAGATTAACATTTCACTCCTCGGAGGTATTGCAATGGGGAATGGATCACTTACTCTTACACTGCCAACTTCCCCACCAGACAGCTCCACCTTCTGCCTCTGCATCAGAGCCCTGTTTCCTTCAGCAGAACTTGCTGCTCACCGGAACTGTCAGTTTCAGCTACCTGTTGTAATAGAACAATAATCTCTGCTAGACAATATTCTATCACCTTGGTACCTAAGGTCATCATTGGATTGCATTACCGATGATCAATGTCTACAACAGTTAAACCTTGAGATTTAACTGTACTCGGCCAACCTTTATGGTCACCTCTTTGTACCCCACTTGTGGAAGAGGTTGACCCTTGCTGGCAATTATTGTCAAGTCATCAGGTCAGAGTCAGCCCAATAACGCTTATAAAGGATATGTGGCATCGTGGTCACCTGGGATCCAGTGTCCAGTAAAACGTTCAGTGGGATGCCATGAATCACAACTGTAAAAATATAAAAGGGGGGGGACAGGAGGTGCAATAGTGCCCTATCACTAGTGACACTGCAGTATGTCAGAGTGGTGTTATGGAGCCACTCACCTGGTACAGTTGTGATCCCCACAATTGGTTTGAAGGCGGAAAATACTCCAAGCTGCTGCAGGACCTCCACCAACCACTGACCAGTGGTGATATCCAGAATGATGATGGGAGTGTAGGTGTGTCACGGTCCGCGCTGCTTCAGGCTCAAAAAACTCACCAAAGAGTCAAAGATTCATCAAACAGATTTTCATCCTTTTATTCTCTCCTTCCTCCAACGTGTTTCGGCGCCCCACCTGGCGCCTTCCTCAGGGATCCCTGAGGAATGCGCCAGGTGGGGCGCCGAAACGCGTTGGAGGAAGGAGAGAATAAAAGGATGAAAATCTGTTTGATGAATCTTTGACTCTTCGGTGAGTTTTTTGAGCCTGAAGCAGCGCGGACTGTGACACACCTACACTCCCATCATCATTATGAATCACAACTGGGAGGACCAGTCGACCCCTACATACTTGTTCCGCCAACTCTGTGGGCCTGATCGCCTTATGCCTGGGAGTTGTCCCTCTGCCCCGGGGTTGCTCATTTAAAGGACAGTATCTTGCCAGATGCCCCGCTTTGTCACTGCGGCAGCAAATCGGTTGTCCAACTGCATCATAACCATCAATTTCTCTTTCCCGGATTGGTGGGATTCTTTTCTGTCGTTGCCACAAGAAGTCATCTGGACTGGAGGCCAGCTTTATCTTTTTCTTTTGGGGAGCAGCTTGCATGGATTGCACGGTTTTGGTTAGTGTAACCATACTTTTGGTCAGCTCCTGAGTCTGGGCACTTAGATCTGCTTAGGAACTATCATCATAGGCCTGTTCATCAGCTCCCACGGGTGCTGGGGAAAAGGGCACCGCCTCCTAGTGGTAGGTAATAGCATGGCGCTGGGTGGATGCAGCACCGCTTGGGGTTGCCTCTCGCAACACCCGAATGGCCCAGTCTTTAAATTGTGCAAAGTCTAAGTCCGTATTTTTTAGGTCCATAATGCGCAGCTGTGTCCGGTAATCATTAGACAGGAGTCCCTCAATAAATTTCTTGGTAAACAGTCTGTCCTTGTATCTCACACTGTCAGGGTCCACCTGTTTAGCAGCCCTCAGCACCTCTTGCAGGCTTAAAGCATAGTCCTGTACACTATACTGCACCTGTTGCTTGCACCCAAAAAATTTCATCTTAATCTCTGCTGCATTGCAGGTTTCAAAGGTTTCTTTCAGCCTGGCCGTGATTTGCTTAACAGTTCTCTTGTCTGTGTCTGGCCAGGACTTTACCTCCCTCTGGGCTGCACCAATTAGCTGGCCTATCAAGATGCTGAATTTCTGGCTCTCTGTCAGGACGTACACTTCAAAGAAACTATGCAGTCTCTCTTTAAAGTCGCTGAGGGTGTGCGACTCCCCTGAATACTGAGGCAGCCAAGTCGCCCCTGGGATATACGGCATTACAGGATCTGCGGCTGGAGTATTACCTGACGTGGGGACCCCTTATTGCTTCCAGGCATGACATCACCCCCTGGGAGGGAGGTAATGCCACTGTAGCAATTGGACCCTGGGGTGCCACATATCCTCACCCATACCTTGTAGAGACTGTGAACCCTCGCGGGCATGGTCCTCTCTCCTCACCTACTGTATCCTCACCCATCCCTTGTAGACTGTGAGCCCTCACAGGCAGGGTCCTCTCTCCTCACCTACTGTATCCTCACCCATCCCTTGTAGACTGTGAGCCATCACGGGCAAGGTCCTCTCTCCTCACCAATCCCTTGTAGACTGTGAGCCCTCATGGGCAGGGTCCTCTCTCCTCTCCTGCTGTATCCTCACCCATTCCTAGTAGACTGTGAGCCTCAGGGCAGGGTCCTCTCTCGTCACCTACTGTATCTTCAGCAATCCCTTGTAGACTGTGAGCCCTCATGGGCAAAGTCCTCTCCTCATCTACTGTATCCTCACCCATCCCTTGTAGACCGTGAGCCCTCATAGACAGGGTCCTCTCTCCTCTCCTATTGTATCCTCACCCATTCCTAGTAGACTGTTGCACATTCATGTGATGTCCGTGACTTTCACAGACAGGTAGAGCTCTCTAAATAATTTTGATTCATGGCTTAAAGCAAAAATGGGCATCTTTTTGAGATTTTTTGAGGACACAAGATCTGCAAATAAACAAGGA
This sequence comes from Allobates femoralis, assembly GCA_033576535.1. Taxonomy (NCBI): domain Eukaryota; kingdom Metazoa; phylum Chordata; class Amphibia; order Anura; family Aromobatidae; genus Allobates; species Allobates femoralis. Next base: position 486,499,763 of record JARQOC010000005.1, read on the forward strand.
CATAAGAATAGCCCCATAGATTATAATTGGTACCTGTTTCTATTCATGAAAATTACCGATAGATCATGTACATGATTACAGACATCTGAATGAAGCCTTTGAAAAAGAGTGATTTTGAAAGTGAGTTCTATTTCGCAATATCATCCAAATTTCAACTTTAGGTTGAGTTCATATGGCCAGTCACATCCACAGCTGGTGCTGGGTACAACTTTGTGTGATATTCCACAAAGCAGTCAGGTGCAAGTGCTGCTTGCTATTTACATGCTAGCAATTGGTCTAGTGAATGTTCTGAGTTAGGCTGTGGTCACAGTTTTTTTGGTGCCTTTTAAAAACGCATGCTTTTTTACATGCGTTTTTCATGTCAGCATGAGTTTTTCAAGGTCTCTGATGGCTCCCTGCGTTTTTGGCTGCGTTTTTGAATCTGCACATAAAAATAGTGCTTGTAGTATTTTTTTGAGCGTTTTGAAAAACGCATGCGTTTTTGTAGAAAACGCATGCGTTTTTATAACATGGGTTCCTATGGAAAACGCATGCAAAAACGCATGTACAGTTAGTACCTTTTAGTGCCATTCAAAAACGCATGCGTTTCCCATAGGAGCCCATGTTATAAAAACGCATGCGTTTTTTCCGGAAACGCATGCGTTTTTTTAACATGGGCTCCTATGGGAAACGCATGCGTTTTTGAATGGCACTAAAAGGTACTAACTGTACATGCGTTTTTGCATGCGTTTTCCATAGGAACCCATGTTATAAAAACGCATGCGTTTTCTACAAAAAACGCATGCGTTTTCTACAAAACGCATGCGTTTTTGTATATGCTCCAAAAACGCATGGGACAGTCACACATGCTTTTTGGCTATTAGGGCATGCGTTTTTTAACATGGGGGCCTATGGGTGCGTTTTTTACATGCGTTTTTGAAAACGCAGGTCTCCAAAAATGCATGTGAAAAATGGTACTGTGACCCCAGCCTTATTTAAAATTGACTATGGCTGGGGTCACAGTTGACATGAGTTTTTTTTAGTGATTTAACAAAACTCATGTGTTTTTTCATGTCAGCATGAGTTTTTTTAAGCTGTGTGATGGCTCCCTGCGTTTTTGGCTGCGTTTTTAAATCCGCACCAAAAAATAGTGCATGTACTATTTTTTGAAGAAAACGCATGCGTTTTTATAACATGAGCCCCTATGGAAAACGCATGCAAAAACGCATGTACAATTAGTAACGTTTAGTCTCATACAAAAACGCATGCGTTTTCCATAGGAGCCCATGTTAAAAAAACGCACGAGCTTTCTAAAACGCTTGCGTTTTTTTAACATGTGCTCCTATGGAAAACGCATGCGTTTTTGAATGGCACTAATTGTACATGCGTTTTTGCATGCATTTCCCATAAGGCCCCATATTAAAAAACGCATGCGTTTTTGGAAATGCACCAAAAACGCATTGTACAGTCACACATGCGTTTTTGCTATTAGGGCATGCGTTTTTTAACATGGGGGCCTATGGGTGCGTTTTTTACATGCGTTTTTGAAAATGCAGGTCTCCAAAAACGCTTGTGAAAAATGCAACTGTGACCCTAGCCTATCAGTCAGTTCACTTCCATTTCCATGCACTGGCCCATATCTTATAATTGGGTACTGTGCTGTCCGTTTCTGATATGGACAGCACACGGACCAAAAATATATATAACTCTTTGCAGACTGATGGCAGTAACAATTGATTCTCTAGGGTCATTGTTTAGGTCGTTCCTCCATGACATTATGTTAACACACGCCTTAATGCTCCAGACCAGCAAACTTCCAAAATGTTTGTTTTTATACAGATGGTCAAACTTGCTAATCGTAATGCTAGTGTAATGACGTAGAGACCAGACTGCTTGCCAGCAAACAGAGTATACCAGACACACCTTGCGCAAGTTGGCACACCCTCTTTTTTTGTTCCTGAAAGGGAGGACTTTGGCAGAGCCCTTCCCAGGTGACAAATAGCAAGGTGGCTGAAGTTCCCAGCTGCTTGAACATCTGGAGACTATGAGTTAGAGTTCACAACCTTGAGGTGTTCCTGAAGCTTTGAACTCCAGGAACCTTAAAATCTTTGTTAAATGTTCCTTCAAGGTTCCTGGGTCACAAAGCTGGTATTGCGTGAGAGACGGTGAATGTTACATGTGGTGACATAAGTGAGGTTCCTTCAGGTCACACTTGCCCTGTGTGACCTGCAGTAACCTCACTGATGTCATTGCCCATCACACTGGGGTTTTGCTGAGCTCAGTGTGAGAGCCGGGAGTTCTTCCAGCCAAAGGGGAATGCGTTCTCTGAATGTGCCTTCCATATGCTGGGAGGCTGAAATGTTGTGGGAAGTTCATAGGACTATGTTAGATTTGGATGGGCAATAAACTGGTGAATGAGGGTGTCTCTTGTCTTTATTTGTTTACCAATTATCTCTTTTTATGTCTTGCAGGTTTACCTTTGTGGAATATGGCAGATTCCGTGGACAACATCAGAGTTCCTTGGCAACTGTGGATTTTTGGGGGGGTTGATTTCTTTTTCAATAAACCAGTGACACAGAAAATTTAAATAACAGCTAAATGTCAAAAACATACTCGCGCATCTCTTTAAACTGGAGAATTCTGAATACTACCTGAATATTGAATACGGTACTTATACTACCTCTGTTAAGTGACATTGCTAGTATATGTAAACATGATTTGCTAGCAGCATTTTAAGATGCTTGATATTGATGTGTGGCGCCCCTGTGTACTAGGCACCACAGTGATACTGCACATACTCCACAGATGTGGTGTCACCGTTCCCAGGGGAGAGAGATTGCACACCGAGACACATAGTTGTGTAATGACCAGAGGTCCGTACTAGATCCAGTGAGTCACAGAAACAGAGACGGAGGCAGAAGCAACATAAAATACTTGCTTTTACTTGGGGATACAGATGGAAAGTTTAGAGTAAGATGCACAGATATGTTATTTCCCCAGAAATAGATAAATTATTTACATACACCCAGCATCAAGCTAGGGGTCGGTGTGTTACCTTAATGTTCCTCCTCAGTGTGAGGAGACAATGCCAAAAATAAATTTACCTAAAATCTATACAGAAAAATAAGCGATTTACTACACACAGCAGCAGGACAGGTGTAAATCAGATGGATGCAGTTTAGTGAGATACACTGAAATAACACACCAATTTACAATCTTATCAACTCTATACATACAATACATATAAACCCAGTGTACATATATGTACATATATATTTATATATCTGATCTGTTGGATACCCGGGTACCTTATCTAATAGTAAAGTTTAGTCCAGTTACAGTCTGTACAGGCCTGGGGAAGTACTGTTAACGCAGTCACTTCCAATGGTCTTCAGCGCCAAAAATGAAAAATAAATAAAACACAACTGTAGTAAATAGGGATATTGTGTTCTCTTGTCTGAAGGGGGGTCTTAGTCTCTGTAGCTTTTTGGGAGGCCAAGTGTGTTCACCTAGAGACACCACACCGAGGCCTGCAGTCTCACAGCAGAGATTCAGTCTTTTTCTCTCACAGTATGGCCGACCCGTCTCCTCTAAAGCACTCCTCTCCTGGCAGTAGTATACTCGCTTCTTAGCAGGGAATAAGTCTTTGGTCCCCTCCAGGGGCTCTGCTGTCCAGTGGATCAGTGTCCGGTCTCAGCTTTATCTGGCTCAGACTTCTCCACAGCCACTCTCCTCACAGCACCTCAGGAGACTAGTTTACCTCAGTCCAAACTGTCATAAAGTCCTCCCTGTCTCCGTGACAACCTCCTCAGCTGACAGCCCCCACCTTTTTATTCAGGAAGTAAATTTTTACACACTCTTACAGTTGCATACAACACCATCCCAATTCCGGGCTAGGGGATTCGGTCGGGCCCTGATTAGGGAGGTCCCCATCTTCTGGTCAGGAGGAGGGATTAGCAGTAGAAGAGAGAGGAGTAGGAGTCGAAAGGAGGAAGGCGTCCGGAGCGGATGCAGGACTGGGAGAGAGTCCAAGGGGACATGGGAGTGGGGGAACCACCCATGTGCCCTGAATCCAGTCCTGACCCGAGTCAGGTGGAGGGACTGGTTGCTAGAGTGGACTGGCCCTGATCTGGTGTGGGTACTCCAAGTCCCAACCAAGAAAACCGGAGGCCACTGGGTCTGCGGGAGCAGTGGCCACTACCCATGAATAATCGGCAGGATGGTGGCTAGAACTAGGGTCAGGGGAAGTGCCGCTGCAGTCGCCTGACAAGGCCCACAGCCATCAGCCTGGGACCCTGTTCACAAAGGCACAAGGCAGGCGAGCTGAAAATCAAGCGCTAGGGGAGAGCAACCCAGGAAGGCCACGAAGACTGTCTCGGCAGAGCGATCCTGATCCTGGGAACTAACCTGGCCGCACTTTGGAGGAGCACAGCACCCGGCTGGTTGACCATGGCCAATTAGCAAGTAAAAAGTAAAAGGACTTCATGAACTGTGTGTTTTCTCCTTTCTTGTTCTGCTACCCTCTACACTGCCAGAGCCCCATCCCTGCTATAGATTGTGCACCATCCCTGGGGCCCTACTCCACCTGTGGGGAGCTATACTATCCAGCTGCACTACAATCTGCCCCAGCGGTCATATCCTTTAGCGTCTGCCTCCTCTGGCCGAACACCACAGGAGGCGTCACAAACTTCCCATGTCAATATTCTCGTTTACTGCACGCCCAGGGTCATGGAGCCGGGTCATCACCACCATGATCTCCCCAAAGAACTGACCGGCCCAGTCCCGAGTACCTCACGGCCCTGGTGGGCATCGCAGATGCCTAAATAGTTTCTGCTAGGTAAAAAATCTTACCCACAAATCCCTTTAAAAAAGGAAATCATAAATACTACCTCTGTTAGCGTACGCAAAATACTGCTGAACTGCACAGGCATGAATTGATAGCAGCATTTTAAGGGGCTTGCTATTGACACCTAAAAAGTTTTGCTAGGTAGGAAATCTTAACCACACATCCCTTTAAAAAAGGAAATTCTGAATGCTAACTGAATACTACCTTTGTTAGCTGACATTGTTCATGCATGGAAAATACTGCTGATCTGGGGAGACACAGTCTTAGGCTACTTTCACATTACGATTTTGTTAAATCCGATGCTGTCCGATGAAAATCGGACAGCATCGGATGCTCAAAATCGGATGCCATCGGATCCGATTTTTTATCGGATCCGATTTAAATAGCTGTGGGAGGTTTTGGGAGTGGTCTAGGATATTGAGCATGCTCAATACAGATAGTCGGATCCGATACCGGATCCGATTTTCCATCCGATCCGATCCCCCATAGACTCCCATATTATTTTAATCGGATCGCATCAGATCACATCGGATCCGATGCGATCCGATTTCTGAATCGGATACCAAAATCGGAGCAGTCTCCGATTTTGGCTCCTGAAAAAAATCAGACAGAATCGGATCGGATGCAAATCGGATGCCATTAAGTGCACATCCGATCCAATCTGATCCCCATTGGAGAACATGGGGGCTAAATCGGATCCGATGCTGTCCGATTTTTATCAGACAGCATCGGATTTAACAAAATCGTAGTGTGAAAGCAGCCTTAGCACCATTTAGGCAACCTTGATTGTAATATATTACTAGAGATGAGCGATGTTCGATTCGAATAGTTCGCCAATCTCAAATTCGAGTTGATTTTGGCGCTATTCAAGTCATTCGCCGAATTCGAACAATTTGGTTCAAATTCGGCGAATATCGAACATGTTCGATTTTGGTTCGAAAATGCGGCAGATGCGGTCAGAAAACCGCATCTGCCGCATTTTGAGCCAAAATAAACATTACCTAAATGAAAGAAAGTGTTAAAAATAAAAAAATAATGTATGCTCACCTGTCCGCGGTCCACCGAAGCCTCCGGTATGGTCCTGTGTCTTCCAGGACCTGTAGTGACGTCAGTTCTCGTGGGAACTCCGGTCACATGACCGGAGTTCCGCGAGAACGTGACGTCACCACAGGTCCTGGAAGCACCGGACCTTGCCGGAAAGCTTAAAATAGATATTTTTATGATTCGGACCCTTTCTTTAAGTAACTTTTACTTAAAGAAAGGGTCCGAATCATAAAAATATCTATTTTAAGCTTTCCGGCAAGGTCCGGTGCTTCCAGGACCTGTGGTGACGTCAGTTCTCCGCGGGAACTCCGGTCACGTGACCGGAGTTCCCGCGAGAACGTGACGTCACCACAGGTCCTGGAAGCAATAGGACCTTGCCGGAAAGCGTAAAATAGATATTTTTATGATTCGGACCCTTTCTTTAAGTAAAAGAAAGGGTCCGAATCATAAAAATATCTATTTTCGAATCGAATCGAACACGAACACCGGGGTGGCGGCTCATCTCTATATATTACCTGCTGCAAGATAAAACAAACATTCCATTAAAGGGATAATTAAATTGTACACATTCTATTCTGTATTATATTTCGCTTACCTGTGTACCCAATTCAAATGCCAAAATCTAGCGTTAAGGGATGGAAAAGTGCACAAGGTGCGCTCCATGGCCATTGCAGTGTGACAGGTGACATTGTTCACATTACTCATGCATCTTGTTTTAGCTTCTTGTCCCAACTTGCAAGGGGGCGTGGGACACCACTGTTGAAGCCAGATCAGTGCAAGTGGTAAGGAGTTGAATGAAGCCTTAAAGCCTTAAAGGGATCCTGTCACCTCCAAAACGCCTTCTAAACTACCAAAAAAAAATGTCCCTGCAGCATATTATCACTAATCTCACACTCTTTTTGTCTCCTAAAAGCATCCTGTGAAAGTGCATAAAAACTTTTAATACTAACTCATTAGGGATTATAATTAGCAAGGGCCATATTCTTTTGCCCTTAGGGCATGTTATTTTGCAGCCTGAATGATCCTCCCCTCTGTGCAACTTCTGCTGTGATGTGCAGCTGAAGGCAGGACTAATGATTTGTATTCTGTGAGTGACAGAGAGGGGGAGGGTAAAGCCTGCACAAGCAAAGCACACAGATATAGAGAGGGTGGATCATTCAGGCTGCAAAACAACACGCCTTAGGGGCTAAAGAATATAGCCCCTGCTAATTATAATCACTAATGAGTGAGTATTAAAATGTTTTTATGCACTGTCACAGGATGCTTTTAGGAAACAAAAGGAGTGTGAGATTAGTGATAATATGCTGCAGGGACATGTTTTTGTTGCTTAGAAGACATTTTAGAGGTGACACGATGGCTTTAAGGATAAATCCCTAAACCTGTTTGCCAGCACTACATTGCATTCCACATGGCACAGTCTTAGTAGCCAAGAGGTTGGGCCACATCAGGGACGTCGCTATGCATTAAGAATCGGGGCTGCAGCCCCGATTCTTACGTATAGAGCCCCGAATCTCGCCGGCGGTCAGGGCAGAGGATACCCTCTTTCCCCGATATTGAAACCCCCCCCCCCCCGAAAGTAAGACCGCCTAGGGGGGGGGCTCTGGGAAATATAAGGCCGCCACCGCCTGGTACCTGTCTCCCGGTGTGTCCAGGCTCCTCCACTGTGTCCAGTCTCCTCCACTGTGTCCTGCAGGTGCAGCCGCACTGGAGCAGATGGGGTTAATCACAGCCTAACATGCTGTGTGCCCCTGCTCATCTCTGCCCAGCCTGACGTCACTGCAACCTGGCTCGAGCTCTGATTGGCTCCTAGGAAGCAGCGGGCGCGGCCGGATGACGTTGTCAGCTCTGATTGGCTCCCAGGAACCAGCGGGGGCGGCAAGATGATAAGCCAATCAGAGCTCGAGCTTGGCTGTTGTGATATCAGGCTGGGCAGAGATGAGCAGGGGCACACAGCAATATAGGCTGTGATTAACCCCATCTACTCCAGCGCGGCTGCACCTGGGGGATACCGAGGACACTGGAGGAGCCTGGACACACCGGAGGACAGCGGGAGCCACAGCGAAGGCCAGGGGAGCCGGTAAGAAGCGGTGTGTGTGTGTGTGTATATGTGTGTATGTGTATGTGTGTGTATATGTGTGTATATGTATGTATATGTGTATGTGTATATGTGTATGCATGTATGTGTGTATATATGTGTATATGTGTGTATGTATATGTGTGTATATGTATGTGTATGTGTGTGTATATATGTATGTGTGTGTGTGTGTATGTGTGCATATGTGTATGTGTATATGTGTGTGTGTGTGTGTGTGCATATGTGTATGTGTATATGTATATGTGTGTGTGCATATGTGTGTGTATGTGTATATGTGTGTGTGTGTGTGCATGTGTGTGTATGTATGTGTGTGTGTGCGTATATGTGTGTGTGTATGTGTGTATGTGTATATGTATATGTGTGTGTGTGTATATGTGTATGTGTGTGTGTGTGTGTATGTGTGTATGTGTGTTTGTATGGGTGGGTGTGTGTGGCTGGGAGGCTGCAGTGGCTGGGGCTGCCAGTGTAAGACCCCCCCCCCCCCGAAAATAAGACAGGGTGCCACTTTTGGCGCCCAAAAAAATATAAGACACGGTCTTATTTTCGAGGAAACACGGTAGCTGAAAAAGAACCTGCGGAAATACGCCCTAAAACCGGGACATTCGGTTGCACAACCCCTGCCCCCTGGCAGCAGTTCCCACCCCCCTCCCCCCAGGTCACGTCGCGCGTACAGTGGGAGAGAGAAGAAGAGGAGCTGCTGCAGCCTGCCTGCCGCCTCCTGACTCCTGACTGAGCCGTCCGGTCCGCCCAATAAAGTCAATAAAGTAACCTACACACACAGGCGAGCGGGCGGGGAGGGGGGGTTTGTGCCTGTCCCGGGCTGGAAGTCAGGAGAGAGTTATGAGGTGTGTATATATATGTATACATCAGGCGCAGGCACACACTATGAGGTATTATACCTCATAGTGTGTGCCTGCCTGGTGATGTATACATATATATACCTCAGGTATATACACCTCATAGTGCATCTGCCTGATGTATACATATATATACCTCATAGTGTGTGTGCCTGCCTGATGTATACATATATATAAATTGGTGGTGGCGGATGTGATGGGGGGGTGCCAAAATAAATCCTTGGCCCCGGTGCATTAATACTGTTAATATTATATATGTAGAGTGTCACTGGTTATTTAAGTACATTTTACTTGGGTTTTATTTAAATTTATTCCGAAAAATGCAGCTCAGTGGGCCCGAGCCCCGGATGTTTTTTGACCCTAGCAACGCCCCTGGGCCACATAATCATCAACTTCATCCTCCTTCCTCCCACTATCATGAGTTCCAGTAGACAAGTGACCCCACACTTGGACATTCCGAGGAGCCCTTTATGTTCCCTTTTATGTGGATGATGAAGCAATTGATCCAATCTGGAATGGTGGCATGCATAGTGAGCACAAAAGCGCAGAGGGGGAGGGATCTGTAGCACAGCAACAAGCAGGAAGAGGAAGTGGTTTGAGCAGAGGGAGAAGGCAGTCAATTGTTCCCCAGACCACCCTCTTGAGGCCAGATCACTGGAAAGAGGTGTATTGTTCCCCAGTATGGCAGTCTTTTAGTGAACATCATTCAGACAAAAGAACAGTAATTTGCATCATCTGCCAAGAGAACCGCCAATCTGAACACCACCAGCATGCTCAAGCACATGGAAGCCAAGCACCCCACTAGGTGGTTGGAACGATTGAGTACAAAACCTGTGCAGAGGCTGAAACCACTGCCACTTCCCCTGAACTACGGTACATCCTTCCCACTCCGCTGCCTTGGAAGCATGTGTTAATGCCTCCTGCGCACAACTTGCGGTTGCACATACACAACAAACATCAGCAATCATGTTCACTTTGTTTTCCCAGTGACAACGTTTAGTTGTCCCTACCCCAGATGTTGGAAAGGAAGTAAAAATACTCAGCCACAAACCCATTTTGGACCTAATAGTGAGTATTACTTGATAATCTGGGATTAATTATATTTATTTTACCTTATTCTAAATATATTGATTATTCTGTGACTCCATCCTTAGTAAGTACACCGGCAGACTAATATATTCCTTTACTGCTGTCCTAATTTTTCCAGCATTCTTTTTCCATATATGTGACACTTTACTCTGTCCCTATTTGCCTACCACATACTTTAATTTTTCCTTTATTTTCTTATGTTCATATATTGAACTAAGTAGCAGCCACATCGCCGTATGTTATTTTTATTGTACATTCCTTTCACCTTCATCCAATCATGGCACGACTATCACATCACTTACTCCCTCTAAAGCTAGGGTCAGACTTGGGAACTTGCATCCATTGGAAGGATGCATTAAAGGATCCTTTTTTTCCCTTGCCATTTTTATGGCATGCATGTTCATATTTAGCGCATGCATTAATGCATGCGTTAACACATGATACATGTACTGTAAGTACCATGTTTTAACGCATGCGCTTCCCATAGACTCCCGTGTTAAAAAAAGTATGCGTTTTTGCAAAAGCACCAAAAAATGCTTCATAGGCTGGGGTTACACATAGAAATCCGTTTTTGGAAGTCATTTTCATACCAATCCGTTTTTTATAGGGTGCTTTTTGTGTCTCCTGCACTCCTGTACGTTTTTGGAATTTTCATTAAAAAAACGCATGCGCGAACGCATGCGCAAACGCAAGTGCATGCGTTTGCATGCGTTCGCGCATGCGTTTCCCATAGGGCCCCATGTTAAAAAAAAACGCATGAAAACGCATGCGTTTTTTAACTGATGCCAAAAACGCTGTTTACTGCGTTTTTGGCTCAAAAACGGACAGGGCAATGTTTTGAGCTCCAGAGAAAAACGCACAGGGTGTTTATTACACCCAATGCGTTTTTCTGTCAGTTTTTGGACTTAGAAAAAAAAATGACAAAACTGAAGCCAAAAACTGACTGAGGGCTTATGTGTAAGGCTGGGGTTACACATAGAAATCCGTTTTTGGAAGTCATTTTCATCACCAATCCGTTTTTTATAGGGTGCTTTTTGTGTCTCCTGCACTCCTGTACGTTTTTGGAATTTTCATTAAAAAAACGCATGCGCGAACGCATGCGCAAACGCAAGTGCATGCGTTTGCATGCGTTCGCGCATGCGTTTCCCATAGGGCCCCATGTTAAAAAAACCGCATGAAAACGCATGCGTTTTTTAACTGATGCCAAAAACGCTGTTTACTGCGTTTTTGGCTCAAAAACGGACAGGGCAATGTTTTGAGCTCCAGAGAAAAACGCACAGGGTGTTTATTACACCCAATGCGTTTTTCTGTCAGTTTTTGGACTTAGAAAAAAAAAAATGACAAAACTGAAGCCAAAAACTGACTGAGGGCTTATGTGTAACCCCAGCCTAACCCCAGCCATACTGCGTTTTTTGATGCACTTGCAAAAATGCATAGCGTCAAACGCTTTGCACTTTTGCAATGTGTTTTTTGCATTGCAGTCTATGGGTGCATTAATGCACGTGTTTTTCAACATTTGCACATGAAATTAGTGAATGCATTCAGCAAATGCCTAACTGGGATGCCTCTTGTTCCTATTGCCCAACCCTCCTCTTTACAATGCATCAACTATTCAGTCTATTTCAGCTGATCGCATCATAGTACTGCCCACCACTTGAATCACATCACCCCCACTCACCCACATCCTTCACAACCACAATAAAGACTCCCCCACACATTAGACTAAAGTCAAGAAAACCCGCTGATATCATTGACATCAACTAACAGTCTAATACTTATGATGGTCTCCTGTCCATCTCAAAGCAAATGATGTTGTGGGAGAAAAGGATCCAGCTGGTTGGATTTCCAATGACCAGCTCTTTTGTTTTTTGAGAGATAAGCATCTGCCATAGGATATAAGCCAAACCGAGCATTCCTGTGAATGTAGTCAATGGGCGAAATAGTTGTCGGCTAATCAAATATTCAACAAACAGATATCTAATGTTTTTGGGTGCCCACAGAAACAAGTTAAGCTACGTATCTGTACAATAAAGCCATTAGAACAATCCCCATAATTTTTATGTCAGTTTTGGTGTGGTCATTAGTCACAGTATTGCATTTTTCTTAAGCCAATAAATAAAATTCTGCGGTATGCAGGTTTTCTTGACAGGACCAGCAATCATAGCCAACATCCTTCTAGAGAGACAGAAATTCTCTCCAAGTCTGACTCCTCCCAGCTAAACATAGACAGTGCCAAAGATTGGCCTTACAAATCCTATCCACAGGTTCCCTGCCGTGCTCATTTATCACAGGAGTTAACCATTACACATTGAGGAAAATCATAAACCACGTTTATATTTTTATTCCACTGGCAGGGACACAATAAAATCATAGCCTATTTGAGGCACGCCAAACTGATATCATGACACACTGGCATGTTGCTCAACAAAATAACTCCTCATACACAGTGGTATGCTGTTTATGAAGTTAATAATGGTCTCCACTTGACATTAAATAATAATCTCATGCTTCAGATTCCAAGTTTATAAAGCAAAGTTTACATTTTTTACATTTTTATGGGACATATATCAGGAATCTTTTTTGCAGGTTTCAAATACAGACAATTATAGTGGGTTGGACTATCAACAGTGATTTTACTGCATGCCAAATGTTTGTGTAAGTATAGTCTAGTCCAGAGAGACAAAAATGTTATGAAAATTGAAAATGAGTGTCATCATGTATTCTAGTATTTGACAAGAACTCATGGAAAAAATAAAGAAAGGGTATTTCATAGACAGGATCATTTTACCAGTGTGTAGTATTTGAATTTGGCACCAATACAACCAACTGGGGAGGCATATACTAGGAGGCAGTATCTGCCAATCTAAGGCTGGTTTCACATGGCCATTATTTGGCATCCGGGGGAATGCAGTTGAAACCTGAATTCTCCCGGTTTCCCCCGCAATGATGCAACTGGATGCACCCACACCGGTATTATCACTGATCCATCTCAAATCATCCCGTTTCATCCAGATATGTAACTTTTTTACATGGATCTGGTGTAAAGAAATGCCCCTAGGGGCCGTGTCTTATAGAACAGCGGTCTGGGCATTCACAGTTCAAAAACTCAGATCCAGTGTTCAGATCCAGCAGGATCCGTAGTCCACCGGATCTGGGTAGTATAGCCTTGTTCTAATTCAACCCGGAGTGCTCTGGATGCGGGTGTTCACGTTTTTTTGCAACATGTTGCGATTTTGGTCTCAGTGCAAAAACTTTGCACACCTGGATCAGGGGGAAACGGGAAGAGCTGGACACACCCAGAAGTGCCTGCGGTCCCATTGAAGGTCAAAGGGACCAAAAACGGAACCGGGTGCATCCAGTTTAAACTGAAATGACATGGGTGCCAAAAAACGATTGTGTGAAACTAGCCTTTTTGAAACTGCCGCCATGGACCTTTCTCAAGGTTTTGATCTGAAACAGGTCTGTGGACATCAATAATAGCAAAAGACATAAACCCGGGGCTTTTTGGGCTCATCTCACAAGGATTGTTGGAAATATTTGATTATTAGGGAGTTATAATATTTGTGCTTTTCATAAGTATTTTCTGCAGTTTCTTCATGCATATTTTTACGCAGCTATGAAAAATGCGCTTCATTCACGCACTGTGTTTTTGCTGCGTTTTTTTACACATGCGTTTTTTTTTTTTGCATTGTAGACTACACAGACAGTGAAACAAAGTTTGGTGGAATAAAAACAAAAAAAGGTCATTGATGTCATTTCCTGTCTTCTCATTACTGAGAAGAGAGTATACACAGGAGTATACAGCATGGATAATGTGACAGCTGCAATGGCCTTGAGTGAAAGACTTCACTTGAGAGAAAAGTTTGGCGTGGGCTTTGCTGGTTTTTCTATGTCCAGCAAAGGTAACCCAGGCAGCTGAGGGCTGCTAACCCCCACTGACTGCTTGTTGTTGCCTTCTATGACAATGGAAAATCCATTGAAGCATCCTTTTTTTTATTTATTTATTTAAAAAAAAAAACGAAAAAAATTTTTGGCGTGGGCTTCACCGGATTCGCTATTGCCAGCAAAGGTAACCCAGGCAGCTGGGAGCTGGAATCCTCAGCGTGGTAAGGCCCAAGCATTCTGGGCCCCCCACTCTGAGAACCGCAGCCAGCAGCCGCCCCAGAATTGGTACCTCTAGGAGAGATGCCAAACGTGCAGGCTACACCTGCACTTCCAGCTGCCCTTTGCAGTGGCAGACTGGGTAATAATGGGGTTGTTGACAGCTTTCTTTTCAAGCTGTCACCAAGCCCCTATTGCTAATGTCAGCCCTCATTTTCCAATTTATTAAATTACCCAAAAAACCCTCAGACGCAGTCCTGGGTCATGTGTCCGGCGATGTCCAAAACAAATCCACTATCATTTGATCAGTTTACCACCCGGCAAACCGATCAGTTGACGTCACAGCCACTAAACCGATCAACAGGCAAGTTTGCTCACCGGCCGATCACCTGATGTACCTGAGGTACATCAGGTTACCTGAGGTACATTACCTGAGGTACATGAGGTTATTACCTCAGGTACATCAGGTTATTGGCCAGACAGCAGACTAGTTTGCTGACTGGCCAATAACCTGATGTATCTGAGGTAATAACCTCATATACCTCAGGCAATGTACCTCAGGTAACCTGATGTACCTCAAGTACATCAGGTTATTGGCCGGACAGCAGACTAGTTTGCTGACCGGCCAATAACTTGATGTACCTGAGATAATAACCTCATGTACCTCAGGTAATGTACCTCAGGTAACCTGATGTACCTCAGGTAACTTGATGTACCTCAGGTACATCAGGTTATTGGCTGGACAGTAGACTAGTTTGCTGAACGGCTGATTACCTGATGTATCTGAGGTACATCAGGTTACCTGAAGTACATTACCTGAGGTACATGAGGTTATTACCTCAGGTACATCAGGTTATTGGCCGGACAGCAGACCAGTTTGCTGACCGGCCAATAACCTGATGTACATGAGGTAATAATCTCATGTACCTCAGGTAATGTACCTCAGGTAACCTGATGTACCTCAGGTACATCAGGTTTTTGACCGGACAGCAGACTAGTTTGCTGGCCAGCCAATAACTTGATGTACCTGAGGTAATAACCTCATGTACCTCAGGTAATGTACCTCAGGTAACCTGATGTACCTGAGGTACATCAGGTTATTGGCCGGACAGCAGACTTGTTTCCTGACCGGCCGCTCACCTGATGTACCTGGGGTACATCAGGTTACCTGAGGTACATTTCCTGAGGTACATGAGGTTATTACCTCAGGTACATCCGGTTATAGGCCAGACAGCAGACTAGTTTGATGACCAGCCAATAACCTGATGTACCTAAAGTAATAACCTCATGTACCTCAGGTAATGTACCTCAGGTAACCTGATGTACCTCAGGTACATCAGGTTATTGGCCGGTCAGCAGACTAGTTTGATGGGTTCATAAGGTTGTGAGATCATATTGGAGAGGAATTGTAATCTGCTGTCATGTACAGTCATCTGAATGAAAACTCTATCAACAGACAGCACACAGACATGCATATGACATCTGTTTTTAACATCATCTTTTACTTACCTAATAACTCTACAGCTATGTAATATCAAGTACAAAAGCTATATAACACACCCCTACATATTCTAAGTTTGCACCCTTTAGTGGTGCTTTTTTGTGGCAGTAAAGAGTGTTTTTTGCCAGTTTAAGTTAAAAAAATAGATGAACACTTTTTAAAAAATTACATGGTGTCCCACCTTGTTTTTGAGAACCAGCTAAGGTCCCAGCTGTCAGCTTTATCTCGTCTGGTTATTCAAAATATAGGTGACCACACCTTTTTTTAATTATTTAGTTATAAATAAATAATAAAAAAGCAGGATCCCTCCTATTTTTAATAAGCAGTGAAGCTGACAGCTATGGTATCGTATTCACAGGCTGGGAAGTTCCATGGTTATTGTCAATTGTGTCTCCTGCCCTATGGAGATCTTTTGACTAGTGATGGGCGAACCCAAACGTACCGAACATCTAGTTTGACCCAGCTCCCTGACTACATTACTGGATCCTATTTTTGTTCTTGTCCTGACCTCCTGGCTTGTCCCTGTTTAGCGACCATTCCTGCCTCTGGACTGCTGCTTATCCATAAGCAGTTACCTGTTGGACTTTGCTATAATTCCTGATCCCTGTCTAGAGGCTACTTAATGTACATAAAGAATTGTCAGATATAACAGATGATGTTGAAATCCATTGTATACTGATGACATCCGCATGTTACACGAATACTAGGCGAGAAACAAACTCACATTCACAAAGCACTCGCATATGTCATACAGATACAAGGAAAGGAAAAAAAAGTGAGGGTACCTTTACACAGAGAGATAAATTGCTTGCAACTCACTGGTTGCAGTGAAATCATGGACACATTATTCCATTTGTACAAGGCAACAAAATGGAACAATGTGTCCATGATTTCACTGCAACCAGTGAGTTGCAAGCAATTTATCTCTCTGTGTAACGGTACCCTTAGGGGTGCACTCTTCTGGCACTGGGCAACTTTTTTGGCTAAGAATTTTAGCAAGTCCATATACACTAACAGCAAACCCTAATGCACAATTCCAACAGCATGGTGGAGGTAGTAGCGAACCTCCTTAATTCTTTGATCTCTTTTATTTATTGTGGGGTGTGGTGCCTGAAAAACATAAGCTTTAACATTTTTTCCGATTTATGGGGGTGGACATTTACAGATGCATCAATACTTTTTTTTTTTATTCTATACTTTTAATCTATATATTATATTTTTTATAGCCTGCCTAATGATACTTGATCTTGCAATTCATTGATCACCATTTGTACATTACACTGCAAAACTTTTGTATTGCAATATTTTTTCAAATGAATGCTCTCTTTATGGGCATGGACACACTGGTGTGAATATCGGATGACTGCAATGCGTGATTTTCACGCATTGCAGTCGGACCTATGTTAGGCAATGCAATAGAACAAACTTGCGTCTGTCGGATTCTTTATTCTCATCCAGATTCTGGATGAGAAAAAAGTTGCAACATGCTGTGACAGTCTGCAATTCTCGCCCGAGAGTCGCCAATGCATGTCTATGGGCCTGACAAAAAATCAGACCACACACGGACAGCACACGGACCATCCGTGTGCGATGTGATTTTTTTCACAGCTGAAAGAGTTTTAACAAAGGAATTAAGCTTGATAAGCCTCCGTCTCATGGCAAACCAGGAAGTAGAAGGCTGCTGTACCCTCACTTCTTCTGGAAGCATACCTCCACGGAGCTGATCAACATGGCACCATGCATCAATGTAAGGATGCTGATTGTTTTGGTCCAGGAAAGGCCCAAGTTATGGGACCTCCGAGATGCTTCCTATGCGGACCACCATAAGAAAGATGCCTCATGGGTATACATCACTCGCCAAATATGTTATGATGACAGCTCCCGAGATGTCCAGATTAATCTGGGTAACGTATTATGCTGGTTCATTTTTACTAATTGCTTTGTGTTAATATTGTCATGTCAGTGTGATTTGTGCAACTCTTTTTCTTTTATGGTATTGTATACCACAGTGGATATGGTCACAAAGAGATGGTGTAGTTGCTGGGATCAGTACAGACGGGAGTTGAGGAAAATGACAACCAGTGGATCAGAGGCTCCACAAAAACGCCCATACATACGTATGTTTTAGCCAGTTGAACTTCATGGCTCCTGTACTAGAACTTAGGCTGTATGTATTTTTATGCATTATTCGTCATGTAGGTAAATAATTGCTGTGTGCAAAATTTGTAGAAATGTACATGCCTCATGTGTTTTGATAGCACAGAGAGCAACCTGCGCCGGCCATCTGCCTCCAAAATAGTGTACCACAGTGACAGTCTGCTAACAAAGGCGGAATAGCATCTGTTTCCCAAGAGGATAATGAGGCGTCCTCATCAGCAACATTACTCGGTACACTGGCAAGCACTGCCTGGGCCAAGCCAACAACCGCTGGGGGACTTGGGGGCAAATGTTCGTCCAAGTGTGCCAATGGCTCAGTCTCCACTGTCACCAATTTTGCCACGTCGGTCTAGGCGCAGACGACAGTTGTCCATGAGTAAGCAAAGGCGAGACATGGATTCAGGGGTGCTCCAATATCTAGCCCTCACAGTGAGTGATGATGGTGAGGAGGCTTTTGGTGGTAGCATCAGCAATTATCTGCGTGAAATTCCATGCCCTGTGAGGCTATGGGCAAGGGTTGCTGTGCAAATTGTCCTTGATACCTGTAATCCCCCCAACAATCCTTGGCCGGTATTTCTGATGCTCGAACAATGGCAGAATTCCAAGGACAATTTGCTGGCCAACACAAACACAGTGGGAATGCAGACACCCTTATCATCATCCTCACTCAGCCCTCAAATTGATAAACCATCCCAAAATTCCTATCCACAGGGGCCCCAGAGAAGCAATATGGTAGCCTTGCCACCGGTACCAACATTTCCACAAATGGCCCCACAACAAGTAGGTCAGCCAGCACACAATTTTCAGTATGGAGACCAGCCACATCCTTGACCTAACACATGGCAAAGCTGTGACACACAAGGTCTTCAACATGGTGCAGGGAATGCTAGTTATCCTAGGCACTTTAATTATGGCCATGCACACAGCCAACATACCTACATTCCTATGGGTAGCAATACAAGTTGCTATAGGAATGAATACAGTTCTATGTCACACCAAGCAGGTATTAACACTCTTAGCAACCACCCATTCAGGGTCACACACACCTTACAGGCCTCCTATGCCCATCCCAATCAAGAGCAGTTCAGAGAAATGGGAACAAGTCAGGACTTAGAACTGTCCCAACATAGCCTTTCATCTACCCAAAACTCTAGTTCAGGTGCAAATGCAGGGCCTATGCTAACATTTAATTGCTGTTAATGTTATAAGGAAGAGTAATGATGCCTCAAATGCACCATTTTGTTTGTTTAGGTTTTATCTATGTCCGGCATTTGGACACATATGAGCAAAATATGTACATTTTCATTTTTCTAACTTCATGTACCAAGGAAAAAAATAGTAATTAATTTTAGTTTAGGAAACTGTTGTCTGCCTTTAAATTCAAAACTCATTGGCTGAGATAAAAATCTGTTGACGCAAACATGACAACACATATGCATGGAATTACAAGAGAGAATCCAGAATGCACAACCTACAACCCAAATCGATGGCACTTGCAAATGTGAACCATGACACTCAAGGGGCACCAACATAATTTGGCTACCATGGGACTGAGGGCTCAGTTCCAAAATCTTTTAATTTAAAAATGTCATGCACTGTGAGGGCAGAGGGGTCAGCTTGAGGCCTTATGATAGGACCAACAGGGGGCAAAGGACTGGTTGCAGGATCATCAGATGGTGCACCTTCTGTGGGTAGGTCATGGATCATGGTGGCATTGTGCTGAATTACACAGGTCTTTATGAATGAAACAACATTAATGCCAATTATTTGGTTTGGCCATCTCATCTGAACACCCGACATTGGAATGTTAGGAAACCAAAGACACACTGTCCCATTTGAAAAACACGTGCCAGTGTGGAGTTGAACACAGGGCCCTAATGATATAAGGCGCATCTTGGTTAATGGCCCATCAAGTGATGCCTAAATGTGAAGGACTCATGCCCTCCAAGGACAAAAGGGAATGGTGGTCCAATAGAGTGTATGCATATGCCCACGGCTATGACGTTGCTGCAGGAGTGGTTGATCCAAGAAAAGGACTCGTCTCCTCGGAACAACAATTATGGGGTATGGAGGCCCCTATGGTAAAATTAACAACCAGTGGATCAAAACACGCTCTATGGTGATCAATGTAAGGTTGCCAGGCATTACAGAACTCTGATGGCACAATATGGCCTTAAAAAAAATCCTCTCAGACAATGCACAAGTTACCACAAACATGTTCAGGGTACATGACTACAAATTGACAGCAATTGACAAGATCTATTGAAGTCATAATACCCACACAGTGCAGTCAATTCCAAACTTAATTACTCATTGAAATCGCATGAAAAAAATGCATGCAACACAGACAACACACAGATGTCACACGGACACCACTTGGATGTTAGCTGAGAAAACCTTGGACACTCGCATAGCAGTCGCATGTCAAAAGGACCAAAAACGGTTTGACGTTGTCCAACTCTCCTGGATGAGAATAGGACCGTTTTTTTTCATGCCAGCGTGTTCCCAGCCTATAAATCCATGTTGGAGCTTGTACACGTGATCACTTTCCAAGGTGATGCTCAGAAATGTAAGATCATTCATCTGCCTAAACATGAAGTTCCTCATCCCTTTATATTTTTTTAAATACTTCCTGTCAGCAGTATTAGCTTTCATATTGCAAATAGAATATCTTTGTCAGACGTCAGCTAATAGAGTCTTCAGTTCTGTGCTTGTATAATCTGATTCTTAGTTTCTACTTTCCTATCCTTTGACAGTGTGCAGGAGTTTGGTTTGGTTTCTGTGACAATATCTTTAATGCATGTTATGATGGTTGCTATGACATCATCAAGGGGAATTTGCAGTTGTTGAAATGACATCATCTTTTATGCAGTTTGCTATAGCTGCTAGGACAACATCTTTCATGCAGCAGACATGACCACTTCATCAGAGGGAACTTGCTATAGTTGTTGCTAAGAAATGCAGTTTAATATACCGTAGTTCTTATGATGTCATCATCTTTTTTGCAGTTTACAATGTTTCCAATGACAACATCTTTCATGCCGTTTGCTATGGTTCCTAGGACACCATATGCAGATTGCTATGACATCATCACCCTTCATATAGTTAACTGTACATCTTAATTTCATTTCCATCAATGGGGTAGCTTATAAAGCATTTATAAAGCTTAAACGTGTTTAAACACTCAGAATTAACCTCCATCCATCTAGACATCCAGTAGATTAAATTATATAATGTGAGTGTGTGTATAATACGAAGGTATATAAATAAAATACTAAATATTCAATTGTTTATATTACATTTTTCTAAATTCCTTTATTTAGCAAAAAAAAAATATGCTTCATCCAGTGCACTCTGTTTTTAAAGATGTTACCTGTCATCTCTGGGTTGAACTGGATGGACTTAAAGTCTTCCTCCAACATTAAAAACTATGTTACTATATATATCAGGGCGAAGCCCATCCTACTATTAGTGTTATTATTTATTTACAGTCCTGTGCAAATTAATTGGGACAAAGCAAGTTTTTCATGCATTAGTTTTCCTATTGCTGATAAGTGTTTCATCAGTTCTTGGTGCCGTTTTCCTTTTTCTTCCACATTTCCCTTTTTGTTTTGGAGAAAATGATCCAGTTTCATTGTGTGCGAATTATTCTTGAAACGGTAGATTTTCCAATACCAACGGTGGAAGCGATTTCTCTTACAGTCAGACTTGTATGTTCATTAAGAGTAATAATTCTAGACCTCTTCAGTGGAGTAACATCCATTTTTACAGGCACGAATCACACAGAGAAAAAGTACACTAAACCACTCCTCACAGAAACAAGCTCTCAGCTGAAGCTGAGGGGGCAGCTGGCTGTTATTTTCTGACTAAAACCAGTCAAACCACATTTTGTTACTCAAGGTTGTACACTCACACCTGATCAAAGCAGTTAACACTGGTTTGAATCACTGACTGGTAACCCCAATTTACGATTTTACTTAAAAAAAATGCTTTGTCCCAATTAATTTACACAGCACTGTATACACTGTAGCACCATTAATGCCATGATGCTATACATGAGGAGGGGTTTCATACAAAATACAGATGTAGGTTACAGTGAAACACATTAACTATGACAGACTGGTACAGAGGAGAGAGGACCCTATACATCCACTGTGTGCAGAATTGTTAGGCAAGTTGTATTGTAGAGGATTATTTTTATTATATTGATCAACAACTATGTTCTCAATCAACCCAAAAGACTCAAATATCAAAGCTTAATATTTTTGGAAGTTGGAAGTTTTTTGTCAGGAGGATATCTGTTTGTGCAGGTAACTATTACTGTGCAGAATTATTAGGCAACTTAATAAAAAGCAAATATATTCCCATCTCACTTGTTTATTTTCACCAGGTAAACTAATATACCGTATATACTCGCGTATAAGCCGTGTTTTTCAGCCCAAAATTTGGGCTGAAAAGCCCCCCCTCGGCTTATATGCGAGTATATAAAAAATACCGCAGCAGCCCCGGAGGTATACAGGCCCCCCATCAAGTTCCAGGGCCCCCCCCCCTTGCGCGCCAGCCTGTAAAGGAAAATCATACTTGCCAGTGTCCTGTCGCGCCGTCCGCAGCTGCCGACACGCGATCCCCGGCTTCATTCCGCGTCTTTCACATTTATTGTAGTCGCAGGCAATGACGTCATTGCCCGCGACCACAGGAAGTCGGAAGCCGGAAGACGCGGATTGAAGCCCGGGATCGCGTGTCGGCAGCTGCGGACGGCGCGACAGGACACTGGCAAGTATGATTTTCCTTTACAGGCTGGCGCGCAAGGGGGGGGGGCCCTGGAACTTGACGGGGGGCCTGTATACCCCCGGGGCTGCGGCTGTATACAGCCCCGGGGCTGCGGCTGTATACAGCCCCGGGGCTGCGGCTGTATACAGCCCTGGGGCTGCTGCTGCTGTATACTACCTAAGGGCTGCTGTATATACCTATGGGGCTGCATATGGGGCTGCATATGGGGCTGCATATACCTCTGGGGCTGCATATACCTCTGGGGCTGTATATACCTCTGGGCCTGCATATACCTCTGGGCCTGCATATACCTCTGGGGCTGCATATACCTCTGGGGCTGCATATACCTCTGGGGCTGCATATGGGGCTGCATATGGGGCTGCATATACCTCTGGGGCTGCATATGGGGCTGCATATACCTCTGGGGCTGCATATACCTCTGGGGCTGCATATGGGGCTGCATATACCTCTGGGGCTGCATATACCTCTGGGGCTGCATATACCTCTGGGGCTGCATATGGGGCTGCATATACCTCTGGGGCTGCATATACCTCTGGGGCTGCATATACCTCTGGGGCTGCATATGGGGCTGCATATACCTCTGGGGCTGCATATACCTATGGGGCTGCATATACCTCTGGGGCTGCTGTATACTACCACTGGGGCTGCTGCTGTATACTACCACTGGGGAGGCTGCTGTATACCTCACTGCTGGGGGTTGTATACCTGTGCTGGAGTCCACCCTTATACGCGAGTCAATAAGTTTTCCCAGTTTTTGGGGGCGAAAGTAGGGGGGTCGGCTTATACACGAGTATATACGGTAACTGCACAAAATTTAGAAATAAACATTTCTGACATGCAAAAACAAAACACAAAAAATTAGTGACTAATATAGCCACCTTTCTTTATGATGACACTCACACAGGTTCTCTATGGGGTTCAGATCAGGTGAACAAGGGGCCATGTCATTATTTTTTCTTCTTTTAGACCTTTACTGGCCAGCCACGCTGTGGAGTAGTTGGATACATATGATGGAGCATTGTCCTGCATCAAAATCATGTTTTTCTTGTACGATACCGACTTCTTCCTGTACCACTGCTTGAAGAAGTTGTCTTCAGGCCCAGTTACACACACAGATAATTGTGCAGAGATTGTTCACAGATCTCTGGTTGCAGTGAAATCATGGACACATTGTTCCATTTTGTGGCCATATACAAATGGAACAATGTGTCCATGATTTCACTGCAACCAGAGATCTGCGAACAATCTCTGCACAATTATCTGTGTGTGTAACTGGGCCTTTCCAGACACTGTCAGTAGGTCTGGGAGTTGAGCTTCACTCCATCCTCAACCCGAAAAGGTCCCACAAGTTCATCTTTGATACCAGCCCATACCAGTACCCCACCTCCACCTTGCTGGTGTCTGAGTCGGAGTGGAGTTCTCTGCCCTTTACTGATCCAGCCTCTGGCCCATCAAGAGTCACTCTCATTTCATCAGTCCATAAAAGCTTTGAAAAATCAGTCTTAAGATATTTCTTGGCCCAGTCTTGACGTTTTATCTTATGCTTCTTGTTCACAGTTGGTCGTTTTTCAGCCTGTCTTACCTTGGCCATGTCCCCGAGTTTGGCACACCTTGTGCTTTTTGATACTCCAGTAACGTTGCAGCTCAGAAATATGGCAAAACTGGTGGCAAATGGCATCTTGGCAGCTTCACGCTTGATTTTCCTCAATTCATGGGCAGTTATTTTGCGCCTTTTTTGCCCAACACGCTTCTTGCGACTCTGTTGGCTATTTGCCATGAAACACTTGATTGTTCGGTGATCACGCTTCAAATGTTTGGCAGTTTCAAGACTGCTGCATCCCTCTGCAAGACATCTCACAATTTTGGACTTTTCAGAGCCCGTCAAATCTCTCTTCTGACCCATTTTGCCTAAGGAAAGGCATTTCCCTAATAATTAAGTACACCTTATATAGGGTGTTGATGTCATTGCACCACACCCCTCCTCATTACAGAGATGCACATCACCTGATTTACTTAATTGGTAGTTGGCTCTCAAGCCTATACAGCTTGGAGTAGACAACATGTATAAAAAGTATCATGTGATCAAAATCCTAATTTGCCTAACAATTCTGCACACAGTGTAGTATACTACGGTAGATGGTGGCCTGATTCTAACGCATCGGGTATTCTAGAATATGTATGTAGTTTATTTATGAAGATCTAAGAATACTGCAATGAATACACAGGATTTTCTGGGCGGCCATGACGAATCAGCGAAGCGTGGTTCAAATCCCGTGCCAATTCGCGCCCAGACTGCGCCTGTCACTGATTGGTCGCGGGTGGCTGGCGGACAGACAGAATTAGATGATTATATAGTAGATAATATACAAACACTCCCATATTATATGACTCATAGTAATGGATATGTCACATAATAAATATTATCCATCCAGGTTTGTGAGTATAACGTGAAAAGCTGTGTAAATAAAAAACATAAATATATATTTAATTACAGAGCTTTTCACAGTATACTATAACAATAAGTAAAATATATATGTATTTCTGCATGTGTGCATCCAATTCAATAACTTATTAATTTATATATTACAGTGTGCACTTATATCTATATACTGTATATAGATATATATGCACACTGTAATATATAAATACACAAGTTTATTAATCGGATGCATAAAAGCAAAGATATAGACATATATATATATTCTACAAATATTCATTAAAGATTCATAAGAGATGTGAGTTAAATCTCAGCTCCTACTTTCTAATATTTTTCTGGGATCCCTTGAATAACATTGTTATTTTTTTTGGACATCCCTATGTAGTTCTTTGGCTGAGGATTCTGTTCCTCCTACACATTTCCTGTCTGCACCATCCTAGGCGACTCCAATGCCTTTTATAAGGATTAATTCAGCTGAGTACAAATCACGAGGCTCTTACGCTGAGAATAGTTGGTGTTTATGACTCTTGCAACCAATATTAACTATTTAAAACACTCACTTAGAAAAATAATAGTGTTAAATAATATTTAGCAGACTAATCTAAATGTTTAATGAATTCTTTTAACCAGTGGCGTAACTAGAATCCGAAGGGCCCTGGTGCGAAATTTGGACTTGGGCCCCCCCTTCCCCCACACGCCCATATTGGTCAGATGTATGGGTCCCTTGTAACATTCTAAATTCTATAAAGACTCATGAATTGACCCCTCTCCCCTTCATTATGTATTAATGTCTCTCATCCTGATATATATGGTTCTCCTCCTGGAATATGTCCTTATCCTGGTATATATGGTCCTCCATTATAGTAAAATGCAGCCTCACAGCCCTCCATATATAATATAATGCAGCCTCACAGCCCTCCATATATAGTATAATGCAGTCTTACAGTCCTCCATATATAGTATTATGCAGGCTAACAGCCCTCCATATAGTATAATGCAGCCTCACAGCCCTCTATAGAGTATAATGCAGCCTCACAGCCCTTCATAGAGTATAATGCAGCCTCACAGCCCTCCAGATAACATAATGCAGCATCACACCCCTCCAGTTAATATAATGCAGCATCACAGCCCTTCACATAAAATAATGCAGTGTCACAGCCCTCCAGATAATATAATGCAGCGACACAGCCCTCCAGATAATATAATGCAGTGTCACAGCCCTTCATATAGTATACCACAATAATGCAGCCTCATAGCCCTCCAGGAAGCATACATCCTCCACACACACAAAGGGACACACACACAGGCACATGGGCACACACACACACAGGGACACACACACACAAGAACACGGACACACACACAGGGACACGGACACACACACAGGGACATGGACACACACACAGGGGCACGGACACACACACAGGGACACGGACACACACACAGGGACACAGATGCACACAGGGACACGCACACAGGGACACGCACGCACACAGGGACATACAGGGACACACACACAGGGACACACACACAGGGACATATACACACAGACACAGGGACACTACTCACCGGGTCACCCACTGGCGCCGCTCTCAGCCTGGAGGAGCGTGGAGGAGCACGGCACCACAGTCATCTCCCTGCCTCAGATGCCGTTAGTGCACTGTGCCACTGTCCTTGCCAATTACAGGCCACGAGCCGCTTGGGCAGCAATCACAGGCCAGTAGCTGACGTCATGCACTGACTGGCCTGTGATTGGCCGCCGGGCCTGTGATTGACCAGAACAGCGGCGGGGGGCAGAGAGAGAACGGTGCCGCCAGACTTTATGCATCCGCCAGCCGTGATCAGCCGCCTGGGTACATGGATGTGCGTCCTCAGGGATGCACATCCATTTAAAGCGGGTGCAGCCAGGGATCGCAGGGGTTGGCAGACCCCTGTACCTCCAGGCCCGGTCGCACCTGCAACCCCTGGGACCGTGGTTGTTACGCCACTGCTTTTAACAGGAATAGTGAACTTTCACAGTTTAAGATCACTTATCAATAGCATCAAATGTAACAAATGATGATCTGATTTTTATATATAGGAAAAAATAGATGCATCTAAGATTAAATCTTTAAGATTTATTTGAGCGTATTAAAATCCATGACAGCCAGAGCAAAAACACTTGACGTGTTTCCGGTACTACACGCCCATTTGCATCATGGGAACAGATTTAAAAACACAAGCTGATAAAAGTTTCACAATATGTTAATCATTGATTAATATAATTGATATATTTGATAAAATGTTCAATAAAAACTTAATTTAAATAGAAAAAACAAAAAAATAAATGCTGGTTCTCCCATATACAGTCATTACTGATATAATATAGATTACATTACAAGAAATAAATATATTAATTGATGAACAGAGTAACAATTCTAAAATTTGTTTCTCTGGGTTATTTTATGTATAAGTTAATTATCCAAAAGGCTTTTCTTATTAATAGTTTTTTGCATCAATCTCCACCCCTAACAGGATGTCTCACTTCTTCTACTCCCAAAAAAGAAAAACTATTTAAGACCTTGCCATGCTTTACCATAAAAATGTTTTGTAATATCCACCTTAATACAAGTTATTTTTATTTGCAATAATTGTTAAATGTTCTGAATTCTTCTTGTTACTTGTCGTGTGGTACAGCCTCACATTCTATGAGATACAGTGTTGGCCAAAAGTATTGACACCCCTGCAATTCTGTCAGATAATACTCAGTTTCTTCCTGAAAATGATTGCAATCACAAATTCTTTGGTATTATTATCTTCATCTAATTTGTCTTAAATGAAAAAACACAAAAGAGAATGAAGCAAAAAGCAAAACATTGATCATTTCACACAAAACTCCAAAAATGGGCCAGACAATAGTATTGGCACCCTCAGCCTAATACTTGGTTGCACAACCTTTAGCCAAAATAACTGCGGTCATCCGCTTCCGGTAACCATCAATGAGTTTCTTACAATGCTCTGCTTGAATTTTAGACCATTCTTCTTTGGCAAACTGCTCCAGGTCCCTGATATTTGAAGGGTGCCTTCTCCAAACTGCCATTTTTAGATCTCTCCACAGGTGTTCTATGGGATTCAGGTCTGGACTCATTGCTGGCCACCTTAGAGGTCTCCAGTGCTTTCTCTCAAACCATTTTCTAGTGCTTTTTGAAGTGTGTTTTGGGTCATTGTCCTGCTGGAAGACCCATGACTTCTGAGGGAGACCCAGCTTTCTCACACTGGGCCCTACATTATGCTTCAAAATTTGTTGGTAGTCTTCAAACTTCATAATGACATGCACACAGTCAAGCAGTCCAGTGCCAGAGGCAGCAAAGCAACCACAAAACATTAGGGAACCTCCGCCATGTTTGACTGTAGGGACCGTGTTCTTTTCTTTGAATGCCTCTTTTTATCTCCTGTAAACTCTATGTTGATGCCTTTCCCCAAAAAGCTCTACGTTTGTCTCATCTGACAAGAGAAAATTCTTCCAAAAAGTTTTAGGCTTTCTCAGGTAAGTTTTGGCAAACTCCAGCATGGCTTTTCTCGGGGTAAGAAGTGGGGTTTCCTGGGTCTCCTACCATACAGTCCCTTTTCATTCAGATGCCGACGGATAGTACGGGTTGACACCGTTGTTCCCTCGGACTGCAGGGCAGCTTGAACTTGTTTGGATGTTAGTCGAGGTTCTTTATCCACCATCTGCACAATCTTACGTTGAAATCTCTTGTCAATTTTTCTTTTCCGTCCACATCTAGGGAGGTTAGCCACAGTGCCATGGGCTTTAAACTTCTTGATGACACTGTGCACAGTAGACACAGAAACATTCAGGTCTTTGGAGATGGACATGTCAACTGGCTGCAAGTGTGATTTAGTTATTGCCAACACCTGTTAGGTGCCACAGGTAAGTTACAGGTGCTGTTAAATACACAAATTAGAGAAGCATCACATGATTTTTCTAACAGTGCCAGTACTTTTGTCCACCCCCTTTTTATGTTTGGTGTGAAATTATATCCAATTTGGCTTTAGGACAATTCTTTTTGTGTTTTTTTCATTGAAGACAAATTAAATGAAGATAATAATACCAAAGAATTTGTGATTGCAATCATTTTCAGGAAGAAACTGAGTATTATTTGACAGAATTGCAGGGGTGTCAATACTTTTGGCCACAATTGTATATCAATTATATCAATGAATGATTAGCATATTGTGAAAGTTTCACAGATTTGTCAGTTCAGCTTGTGCTTTTGAATCTGTTCCCATGATGCGATTTTGTACTCAGTGAATAAGGGCGTTTAGAAGAAACTCATTGAGTGTTTTCTGTGGTTTTCATGGATTTTAATATACCGTACTCAAAGCTTGAAGATTTTTATCTTGGATTCAATTTTTTTTCCTGAATGTTTCTTGTGGTCGGCAGCTACAGGTGATATTCAATAAAAAATTACATTCATCTTGGATTATCCTATACACAATGAGGCTATGATCTGAACTTTGGTTTACTTATTATCCAATTTGCACTTAGCAAAGAAAAAATGAAAAGCTGAACTCTAATGGCCACTTTACACACACCAACTTATCTGTCCAACTTCCGACCAACTTACTGGTTGCAGTGAAATCATGGACACATTGTTCCATTTGTACACAGCCACAAAATGGAGCAATGTGTCCATGATTTCACTGCAACCAGTAAGTTGGTCAGAAGTTGGACAGATAAGTTGGTGTGTGTAAAGTGGCCCTTATTTTTGTGTGCTAGTATTCTAACCATGGATAGATTAGGAGTAGCAGTTTAAAAAGCATGCTTTCCCCCAGCGTATTACGTGACATGCCCATGATTCCTTTAATATATCATGTGATAAGTCACATGATTGTAACGCCTATCACAATGGTGAGACCTCTCCACAGCACGGAGACCAACATCTGTGGCATACTCACCCTGTCGGTGGGCCCATGGCACCTGCTCAGTCCCTGTAGGTCACTTCCTGCTCCCAGGGCCTTTGCTTGTTGCATAGGTCTCCTAGGAGCATACTTAGGTGGCTCACAATGCACTTTTGCTCATCTTAAAGGGCATTTATGCCCTAACCCAGTATTGCTTCTTAGTCCATGGCTAAAAAGCATAGTTTATTTAAGGCATCTTCCCCCATTGGGAGGTGCCAGAGAAATGTGGTTCACTGCTTGAAACGCATTGTGTATTGTTAGGTCCCTCTCCCAATATTTTATCTCTGTGCCTGTGCTTCTGTTTCCTATCCTCTAAACTGTGTCTCATCCTAGTGCCTGCCTGCAACTGCTGGCATCTGCCTTGCCTTATATCAGCCTGCACCTGCTGTTCCTAACTAGGCAGCTACCAGCCAGCACCTATCTACATTTGCCATGCCACATATACCAGGCTGCACTTGCCATGCCAAATATCAATCTGCACCCGCTTGCACCTGTTGTAGATCCACTGTGCTGCCTCATACCCACCGCAGCTGCCAGCAGCCACTGAGCCTTGCCTTCTTCCTGCATCAGCCACTCAGCTGGCATTCACAGGAAATACGTACTCGCAGTGAAAGGGGTCATCATCTCAGCCGTTGCTGTCATGGCACCACATCAGCACCCCGTGATCACATCACAGGGTTGCCGATGGCAACAGGGAATAGCATTATCTTTGCCACCACATGTTGGATCATGCTGTCAGCTTTACATCATGATTTAACTAGTTAACAGGCGTGGGTGGATCTCCAATCAGATCAGCTGACATGTGTGGGGAATGTAGTGAGCTCAATGGATTTGAAAAAAGAGGAGAATATCAGGATGGGGAATAGGGAGGGACCATGTGCCAAAACCTGTCCTGCTTTTCAAACTAGCAGATGAGGAAGCTTAGTTTGATATGACACATGAACATAACTGTCGTGCATTGACAGAAGCAGAAACAAACGACTTAGCAAACATCACTCACTAATGCCTCTGCTGAGCATTTTGTAGATGGTTTCAAAATTTAGGACAATAGTCAAGGATGATTCATCACTGGATATGCAGTAATTCCCAATGGTATATCAGTAATACAAGAACCACTCCCCTCCAACTGCTCTGCAGCAGAGGCATATCAGAATGCAATCTGGGAAAAGGTAAGGAAACTAATATATTTTTGTACTAGAGATATGATTTCAGTATTGCACATGACTATGGCACTATTTGGCAAAGCCGTAAATTTCAGACCTCTGCTGCCAACCATAGAGGATGAGCATACAGTAAAGCAACTACTCACTGCACTCACCCTTCCTTGAAATGCAACCATAGTCAAATCACTGGAGCACACTTGGAAACAAGCTCCCCTGGCAGTAGGGAATGCCTTGGCCAACTAGGATTTTAAGCAAACAGTACAACTGCCTCTGACAGGAATACTCAACATAGTGAGTGCAGCGCCCTCGGGGGACTCAGTGACTAAAAGTGCAAAAAGCCCCTATAAACAGAGGAGAATGTCAGTGCACTAGGCCCAGTGGCTGCTGATTGCAAACTACTGCATATCTTCCAGACAAAGGTTCCCCTACACAATCAGAAATCATGGGTCAAAGTCAGGGCATGACTAGTGAATACAGGATTTGATTCCCATGCTGTCTGTTCCCCATGAAGGCTGCACTGGAAATTTTTTCGGTGCATAATCCAAAAGATTTAATGCGTGCAGTAGTGCTACAAAATTGGTGTAAACCAGGTTTCCCAAATGCAGCTGCAAAGTATTTTGAGGAAGGCTTCCTCATGTAAAACATTACCCCTTTAGACCTATTCAAGTTCCATATAAATATATGTATCTGAATTCCATGCACCACTCCCTTGTTTGTACTACTTGGTACGACCCTCCATATGGTTGCAAAAATAGTCAAAAATCAGTAAGGTGCAATACACCTTCTCTTTAAAGGAATCTTTATTGGTCCTAGCCCAGGCATACAAGAGAAAAGGTAAAACTTGCAACATTTTGGCCAATGCAGGATCTTTTTCAAAGTTACACAGAAATTCACACCAAAACCAGATTACCTATTTCAAAGACTGCAGGTGAACTACATAAAGCTACCTAAGGTGGGTACTTATGAATATAACTTAGGACTTTGTTAATATTTTCTTTAGGTTGTCTGAAGCTTAGCCCATGACCAAAGATAATACCAAATACAAAGACCACCCCACCGCCAAGACATTGATCAGTGAGGTAGTCTGGTATGGGGTACTCAAAATTATATTGAGTGACAGAGATACTCACTTTACTGAGAAATTTAAGAAATATGTTATGGTCACTCTGGGAAGGGAACAGGCCTTCCATGTTTCCAGTCAACCATAAGGCAGTGGGAAGGTGGAACACCTTAATGGTACTCCTAAGTTAAAAATCCAGAAGTGCATGGAGGTAACACACTAGCCTTGGATAGATTATTTGCCCACTGCATTATATATGTGTATAGTGGAGACAGGCCTAAGGGGTAGATAGAAGCTGTCCCCATATGAAATACTCCTTGGTAGTGTCCCTAAGACAGGGCTGTATTTCTCACAGCAGTTGCAGCCCTCCAACAGTTCCCACACTAAATTTGTTTTAGAGTTGCATTAACATCTGATTGTTACTCATAACCATTTTCTTTCCTCCATCCCAAACTCCAACTGCATAAGCAACACTTGCACACTGGCACCAAGACACTGAGTCGTGGTCAAGAAATATATGAGGAGACCACTGGAACCCAGACACAGGGAGCCATTTATAGTAATACTGACTATTGCCACTTCTGTCAAGCTCCATGGCAAAGATACTTGGCTCCATGCCAGCTAGGGCAAGAAAAAAGGTCCTGAATCCCATCAAGCAACCGAAATAATGACCTTTCCCCTCAGTCTCATGCTGACAACAATTGCATTCCTTTCCTTGACTTTCAATGAAGTACTAAAGAAATACTGGGACAACAAACTGATGATAGAGCATCACCGTGTATTGCTTCAATATATTGAATCTCAAGACAATCCTAAGAACTGTGAGATATTTACCCATAGTCCAAAATCCTGCCAATTGGTTCAAGGGTATGGGT
This sequence comes from Allobates femoralis, assembly GCA_033576535.1. Classification (NCBI taxonomy): domain Eukaryota; kingdom Metazoa; phylum Chordata; class Amphibia; order Anura; family Aromobatidae; genus Allobates; species Allobates femoralis. The sequence goes on from JARQOC010000005.1 coordinate 486,532,702, forward strand.
GGGTGGCTGATAGGCGTTGTACAAGACATCTTACAGATCAGAATGTTGGCACCACTAGTGTAGCTGATAGCTGATTAAGGTACGTTTACACACAGAGATATATTGCTTGCAATTCACTGGTTGCAGTGAAATCATGGACACATTGTTCCATTTTGTTGCCATGTATAAGTGGAACAATTTGTCCATGATTTCACTGCAACCAGCAAATTGCCAGTGAAATTGCGTAGCAATATTGCTGTGTGTGAAGGTACCTTTACAGGATTTGGAAATATTTAGTTTGCAGAAAAGAAAACTGAAAGATGAATTGTTATATTATTTATTTATCTATCAGCTTTTAGCTTGATCTTGAGCCTTGGCAACTTGGATGCATGTTCTGTAGAAAGATCTATCTTGCTCGAGCCTAGATAGGTCCACAAGGGTCTTCTCCATCGTTATCTTGACAGTATTCGGCCACTGGGTTGCTGGTTTTCCCTTTTGGATTGTATCTTTTATTCTTCTTACCATAATGTCCTTCTCTAGTGATTTTTCTCCTACCTACTGCAAAGGTAGAAAGACAAGTTGTAGCAGATAAATCAGATGATGACTTGCGTAACCAGGTGCTGCAGTTAACCAAAAACATGGACTATGTATTAAAGCTTTTGCAAACTATGCCTGGAGCACCACCATCAAGCAAAATCCAACTAGCTGAAAGCCCTAAGGATGTCCCATGGATGCGGAGGAAGAACAAGTTGCCTGTGCAGGGGACCAACGCCCCATTCCAACGTAGACCGATGTCGCCCGTGGAGGGGACCAACAAGTCGCCCGTTCAGGGAACAGACGCACGTTTCCAACGCAGAACCAGGGGCTACACTGATTCTTCAGGACAACCCATCTGCGTGCGATGCAACAAGCCGGGCCACTTTGCAAGAGGATGTCCTTTAAAAATGAGATTCCTGGGCCCGAGGGCCAGCCCCAGGAGTAGAGCAGCAGGGCCCTAATGACTGGCGTAACCGATATGTGGGAGGCCGTCCGAACCTCAACATTACGCTAGAAGGAATCCCCATGTCGGCCCTACTGGACACTGGGTCGCAGGTCACTACGATCCCACATATCCTTTACAAACAATTTTGGTCTGATAACGATCTTGAACCCCAAACCCCAATTTTTATATTATTGCAGCTAATGGACAACCACAAAAACAGGTGGGGTACAGAGAAGCTAAAATAAAGTTGGGGAGGGAGGAATTAAAAGGCCAAGGGTTACCGTATATACTCGTGTATAAGCCGACCCGTGTATAAGCCGACCCCCCTACTTTTGCCCCAAAAGCTGGTAAAAGTTATTGACTCGCGTATAAGCCTAGGGTATGAAATGCAGCAGACCCCCATCCTATTATATAGCCTTCGTCACTGGTATATAGCACCCCTCAGTAATAGTATACAGGCCCCTCAGCAGTGGTATTGTACAGGCCCCTCAGCAGTGGTATACAGGCCCCTATGCAGTAGTATACAGGCCCCTGTGCAGTGGTATACAGGCCCCTGTGCAGTAGTATACAGGCCCCCAGTGGTGGTATACAGGCCCCTGTGCAGTAGTATACAGGCCCCTGTGCAGTAGTATACAGGCCCCTATGCAGTAGTATACAGGCCCCGAGTGGTGGTATATAGGCCCCTGTGCAGTAGTATACAGGCCCCCAGTGGTGGTATATAGGCCCCTGTGCAGTAGTATACAGGCTCCCAGTGGTGGTATATAGGCCCCTGTGCAGTGTATACAGGCCCCTGTGCAGTGTATACAGGCCCCTGTGCAGTGTATACAGGCCCCTGTGCAGTGTATACAGGCCCCTGTGCAGTGTATAAAGGCCCCTGTGCATTGTATTCAGGCCCCTGTGCAGTGTATTCAGGCCCCTGTGCAGTGTATACAGGCCCCTGTGCAGTGTATTTAGGCCCTAGTGCAGTGTATTCAGGCCCCTGTGCAGTGTATACAGGCCCCTGTGCAGTGCATACAGGCCCCTGTGCAGTGTATACAGGCCCCTGTGCAGTGTATACAAGCCCCTGTGCAGTGTATACAGGCCCCTGTGCAGTGTATACAGGCCCCTGTGCAGTGTATACAGGCCCCCTGTGCAGTGCATACAGGCCCCTGTGCAGTGTATACAGGCCCCTGTGCAGTGGTATACTGGCCCCAGTGGTGGTATACTGGCCCCCAGCATTAACACACAGCTCCCCCTCCTTAGTATGTCCCCCCCAGGCTGCGGCACCTGTTAAAATAACAAACGTTTCATACATCACCTTTCCGGCGCAGCTCCTCCGATCCCGGCTTCTTCCTGCTTGTGCCGGCTTTTAGTGCTGTGACCGCGCGCAGGAAATGACGTCATCTCCTGCGCCCAGTCACATGACACCGGCACAAGCAGGAAGAAGTAGCCAGGACCGGAGGAGCGGAGGAGCTGCGCCGGAAAGTTGATGTATGGTAACGTTTGTTATTTTAACAGGTGCCGCAGCCTGGGGGGGACATACTAAGGAGGGGGGCTGTGTGTTACTGCTGGGGGCCAGTGCATTGCAATATGCACGGCATTCCCCCGCCGCTGATGGACGGGGGGATGCCGTGCATATTCATTACACTAATGAGGCGGCCCCACGTGACCGCCCGCGGTCACTGCGGCCCCCTCCTGCCTCCTCCAGCCACCGATCACAGCCCCCCCATCCTCTGCAAAAACCGAGTGACTCGCGTATAAGCCGAGGGGGGGGGGGACTTTTCAGCCCAATTTTTGGGCTGAAAAACTCGGCTTATACGCGAGTATATACGGTATTTGTGGTAGAAGACAATCCTAATGGAAAAATATCCCTACATGGTAATTGGTACAAATGTCATTGAAAACTGCTTTGGGGAAGTGATGTTTTTACTCCAACAGATTGCTGAGACTGCTGGTTATGGGTGGACAAGAGTTATCCAAAGAGAGATCCGAGCCCTCATCCACAAGCAACAGGTAAATCTGTCTGGGGGAGAAATTGGCAGTGTGCGGGTAACAGACCCGGTTCCCATTGTGTTACCACCAAAAAGCGAGATGATGATATGGTGTCGAGCAGTGATAGGTTGCAGAGGACAGGAGTACCAAGCAGTTAAATTAAATTAAATTGTGGGGAAGAGGAAGCAAAGCTACCACGGTATGCTACTGTAGCAAAGCTGTATACTGTTTGTAACAACAACATATAGGCAGTGGGAGCTGTTTCCTCGGCCTGCCAGGTGGATAATAACAATTCCAAAGGACAGCTAGAGGAGTGGTGTCAACAGTTGCACGTAGGAACTGATGCCACCCCTTCTCACCAGAAGCACGGAGTTCACGGGGTAGCACAGGAATTCGAGCAAATATTTAGTAAGCATCCATTAGATTTTGGGAGGATTAAAGGGGTACACCATCGCATACCCACAGGCGATCATCCCCCAATTAAGTTGAGACACAGATCCATTCCACCAGCTCACTACCAACATGCCAAAGAGATGCACGGGACATGAAGGAGGCCAGGGTAATAAGAGATAGCAGTAGTCCCTGGGCAGCCCCTTTAGTCCTACTGAGAAAGAAGGATGGCAGGATGAGGATGTGTGTGGATTACAGGGAGGGCAACAAGATCACTAACAAAGATGCTTAACCATTACCCCGAATAGAGGAGTATCTTGCTGCATTAAAGACTGCTAATTATTTCTCCACATTAGATCTCACTAGTGGGTATTGGCAGGTCTCCGTTGCAGAAGAAGACCGAGAGAAGACTGCATTCACAACGAGAATGGGACTATGCGAATTCAACAGCATGCCATTCGGGTTATGCAATGCACCAGGAACGTTTCAAAGAATCATGGAATGTTGCCTGGAACACCGAAATTTAGAGACAGTACTCTTATACCTGGATGACGTCATCGTGTTTTCCAAAACCTACCAAGAACACCTGGAACACCTGGCAGAGGTATTTGAGGCTTTAGGAAAGTACGGGGTGAAGCTCAAAACATCTAAATGTCACCTGCTGAAACCTAAAGTTCAATACCTGGGACACCTAGTCAGCGTAGATGGAGTAGCACCAGACCCGGAAAAAGTAACAGCTATCCAGGATTGGCAGAGACCAACCACCGTCACCGAGGTACGTCAATTCTTAGGTTTGGTTGGGTACTACAGAAGATTCATTAAGGGCTACACAAAGATGGCAGCGTCCCTACAAGATCTTCTGGTAGGCCAGTCTAAGAAAAGAAGATCTTCAGAGCCACCATTGGACTGGGGAGAGGAGCAAGAAAATTCCTTCCAACAGATGAAGCAGGCTCTAACCAGTGAGGAAATCCTGGCTTACCCTGATTACAACCTACCATTCGTCCTTTACACCGACGCAAGCAATGTAGGCCTGTGAGCAGTCCTTTCCCAGATTCAAGATGGTAGAGAGCGAGAAATTGCCTACACCAGCAGAAAACTTCAACCCACTGACAGGAGCAAGGAAAACTACAGTTCCTTTAAGTTGGAGTTCCTGGCCTTGGTCTGGGCTATAAAAGAGAGGTTCATGCATTAACTCGCAGCTTCAAAATTTACCAATAATACCAAGAAGGTTGTCCTCACAATGTATATCATTTGATTGGCCAGTGGCCAGAATGGGCCCCTCCTATACATACAATTATCCAAAACCAAGCAAAGTAGGAGGTTTCAAGCCCTTTTATAATAATTATATATATCAAGGTCAGATGTGCTATGTTTTCAATATGAATTTATTAAAGTAGTTATGAATACATATAAAATTCATTGCAAAGCATATACAGAGGATATACATAATTTACATTTTTATTTATTTCATGAGTGATCAATAGTTAATGTGAAGTTGTGACTATTAAAATTTTCCCAGGTGTAGGAAACACCCCTTCTAAATGGACATGAGGTAGTGAAAAAGAGGTCAGGGAGTATTAGATACAAGTTAAATCCATGTATACTGTGCATGTAAATTGCAAGTCATATTAGGTATCGGGGGCAGACTGTGTAGTAAGTGTACTACCTCCAAGGAGGAGAGCCCTGTGGAGCAGTGCTGGACCGTGTCCTATACCGGGATCCTACAGTTCCTCCACCCCTGGGGGAGCACAAGTCTCTTTTTCACTACCTCATGTCCATTTAGAAGGGGTGTTTCCTACACCTGGGAAAATTTTAATAGTCACAACTTCACATTAACTATTGATCACTCATGAAATAAATAAAAATGTAAATTATGTATATCCTCTGTATATGCTTTGCAATGAATTTTATATGTATTCATAACTACTTTAATAAATTCATATTGAAAACATAGCACATCTGACCTTGATATATATAATTATTATAAAAGGGCTTGAAACCTCCTACTTTGCTTCAAAATTTACCGTCTACACGGATAATAACCCGTTGACACATCTGGATACCGCGAAGCTTAGAGCACTGGAGCAATGCTGGATGGCCCAACTGTCGAACTATGATTTTACTATCAAATACCGGGCAGACCGCAACAATGCAAATGCTGATGCCCTCTCCAGAAACCCTCCAATACATCTACAAGGAATTGAAGAAGAGGATGACTTAGAGGAAATAGAACTCCCAGCTTTCCATAAAAGTAGAAAATGGAAAATCGCTGACGATCACATATACCAGAACCATGAGACTGTTGAACTAAACCCATTGCCTCACTATGGATGGAAGGTGTCACATCGCCATTGGACTCGGTGGCTGGTGTTCCTGCCCCGGCCGCTGGGAAGTGCTGGATTCCTTCGGCTGATGGTGCCTGTAAAAGGAGGGTAAAAGGAGGGTCCTTCAACGTCTGCTTCTGTCACTGTACCGCTGCACCGCTGTGTTTCTCCTTGGGGTGATGTTGGTGGCAGAGGAGCGGGCCCTGCAGAGGTGTCTGATAGGCGCAGCCTTTGTTCTTCTGTCAGAAGTGGGGTGGTTGGTGCCAGTCGTGCATCACCATCTGGCCTGGTTCTAGGGGCGGTCCGGATGAGATCATCAGGCTGTGAGCTCCAGCCTATGGAAGGTAACCGCGCCCTTCAAATACATTGGAGCCTGTCTTGCAGGCCGCCAGATATAGTTTTGGTTCCCCAGTGATATAGTGTGTGTTTAGTTTTGTCTCTGACCTTTGCCTGGATTTCTGACTCTGCTACCGCCTGTCGATTTTGTACCTCAGCTGCCCTCTTGGATTTTGACTTTGACCTTTGCCTGGATTTTTGACTCTGCTACAGCCTGACGATTCTGTGCCTTCGCTGCTCTCTCGGTTTTGACTCGAACTCCTGACTACAGTTTTCGGGTCCTGCTTTTTCCCCTAGTGACCTTCCTGCTCTGCTGCTCATAATAGGCAGCTAACCCCTGGACTCCGCTGTAATTCCAGATCCCTGTATAGGGGTTAAGGGTTTCATGGTTTCTCGGGTGCTGCCTTACCAGCAGCTCAGCCTCACAGCGGATGGTCATCACAGAAGGAGACTCAAGACAGTGATCCGGCAGTGAGCCTTCTAAAGAAGTTGATAACCCAACCGGATTCCCAACTTGAGAAAAATGCTCCACTAGAAGCCCAATACTTGTGGAAAGAAAGAAACAGGTTATTCATCTATCAAGGTCAATTGTGCAGGCGGTACATCAACCCAAGGACACATGAAATGGTATGGCAAGTTGTGGTTCCAAAGAGAGATGTCCAAATGATATTGGAAGCGTACCATGAAGGATCAGGACACTTTGGATGGAGAAAAATGGAAATATTGTTACGTGAGAGATTCTATTGGATCAGCGTGAGAGCCTCCATCGAGAGATGGTGTAAAAACTGTGGACCATGCTCATTGAGAAGAAAAGACTATAACAGCCAGAAAGCACCACTAAAGCCTATCATCACCAAACAACCATTAAAACTCGTAACCTTAGATCATGTCAAACTCGCACCCAGCAAATCAGGCTACACCTATGCTCCTACTATGGTAGACCACTATTCTAGATTCCTTGTGGTAGCTCCGGTAAAGGACTTAACAGCTCAGATAGCAGCCAAAACATTTCAAGCTTATTTCTGCAGACCCCATGGTTATCCAGACCGGGTACTGACAGACCAAGGACCTGCCTTTGAAGCTGAAATATTTCAAGAGTTCTGTCGCTTATACGGCTGTAGGAAAATTCACACCACGTCTTACCATCCTCAAACTAATGGAATGTGTGAAAAGATGAATCATGTGGTAATTGAAATGCTCAAAACTCTGCCCTTAGAAGAACGAAACCAACGGCCAGAGAAGTTACGAGATCTTGTTGACATCTACAACAACATCCCAGTAAGCACAACAAATTGTACGCCTGCATACCTCATGAGAGCAAGACCAGGAAAATTGCCAGTAGACTTTGAGATAGGCAGAGTAGTTCCTGAAGAAGATACTACAGATGCAGATTGGGATACTCGCAGAAAAGAACAATACCAGAAAATCCAAGAATGCTTTGAGAGAAGTCTGGAAAAATCTAGAGGAAGGCAGGAAACCAACTTCAACAAAAGTGAGGAACGCCCTTAACACCAGGTGAATAGGTTTTGAAAAGAAAAAGAAGACTGCACAAACTAGATCATCAATGGGAAAAAGAACCATACACTGAAAATCTGTTTAATCAGTAAAGATCATGGTGAAACAACAGCAACAGTGTCCAGAGATCATTTGAAGAAATGCCCTCAACAGCTTCAACCAGAAGAAAGTGTACCTTGTCCAAAGTCAGAAGAGAAAGATAAGCCAAAAACAGTCCAAACAATCATTGGAGAGTTACCAGCAGATTGGCCTCAAATAGAAGGTACATACCTAATCCCAACTCTAATGTTTCCACCAGCAGTAGAAGTGCCAAGAGTACAAGAACCACCCGTTGTACCGGAACCAGAGAATCCTGCAATCAGTGTACCTGCCATTCCTACTGCGAGATCAGGTAGTCGCAGACTGCTACCCAGTTTATCAGTTACACATAGAGCCACTCTCACCAATCCTACACCAGAATTACGTAGGTCAACACGTGTCAACCTAGGACACCTACCACTCAGGTACAGAGAGTAAGTCATAACATATGAGAAAAATTTAAATATGTGCGTAATGTAAATATGCTATTAATGCTAATGTACAGAAAAGGGTGAAGAGTAGGCATAAACAACCCAAACCAGGTACACAACAACATTAAGAGGGGAGTGGAGTTGGCGTCAGGAGCTGTCTAGGGAGAGCAAAATCTTGGCCAATAGGTGAACCCAGGGCAAGGAGGCCTACAGAGCTTATGACCCGGTAGAGGCCCCTGCAGTGACTAGGACTCCTGCGTCAAGACACCCGTATTGTTTGTTATTGTGTTGTTGACCTTTAAGCCACAGAGACTTTACCTGTTGGACTTGTTGAATGTTCCCCTTTTCTTATTTTCAAAATGGACCATAGCCACAGGACTGGTAGTGGCAAACCCCTGTTTAAACACCCTTTTAAATAGCCTGCAGCAGATGGACTAGCGCTGTATGGACTGGTTACCCGTTTTCTTATTTCTCCCTGGTTTTTGTAAATTTTTAATTTTGAGACTCTGTTCAATAATTAAATGTAAATAGTTATGTTTATGAAAAATGTTTCAGTCCTGGAGGACTGTATTTAACTAGGGAGGAATGTGGCACCCCTGCAGGGGATTGCCACAGGATCCACCAATGCAAGGAAGGAATTACACCTTGGTTCGCACAGCACCCCACACCTTCAACCCCAGACCTGAAGGGGGAGCTCTACTGGCTGCCTTAAGCCAGTTCCCCTTTAAGACATACAGGCCTGAGGGGAGGAGTTAGTCAGTCTCAGTTAGTTCTAGTGACGAGAGAGAGGAGTGAGGAGCTGGTCGCTGGGAGAGATCCAGGCCCAGGACCAGAGACCACTGACAGCTGTGTTGCACCCTAGGGAAAGGGTCGGAGGCAAGTGGAGAAAGCAGGGAACCAAGAAAGGGAATCGGTTACTACAGCCCTTTAGTACACCCGGACACCAATGTCCGAAGCTGCCAGCATTTACTGTTGCAGCAAACGACCGGAAGACTCAGGAGGAGTTCATCCCTGAAAGAGACAAAATAAGAGACGCTAAACTGACCAAGCATAGGACCAGGGGCCATAGGAGAAACAGGGACCCTGCAGAAGGACCTCATTGTCAGTTTAGGACAAAGCCCAGAGAGGGAGAAGAAGCGGTGGGTTTAGGCTCAGGCAGGACTCATCCCAAACCACAGAGCACAAAGACAGAGGAGGCCTCATAACTTTCTAAGGTGGAAGTCCCAAGTTGCAGCGGGAACCTGGTTATTACTCTGGACTGTACCTGTTACCCTGACACCAGTGTAGCGGCGTGTAAATCAGGGAAGGTGCTCCACAGAAGGTATCCTGCGGCACCCGTCGCACTTCCGGGGAACGAAAATACCTTCTGTGGAGCACCTTGTGGCGGCGTGTATTTGCGGCATCAGGTACCGTTAGCAACCATTGAAAACGCGTGCGTGCACGTGCGGTGCCTACCTGTTGCTACCCGCGGTGGCGGCATGTAAAGGTACCATAAAAGGTACTGAAGCAACAATTTCTGTGTGCCTGTCTAACGGCCGCAATTCACCGCCTTTTCCGCAACTACTACTCCCCTCATCCATCACTGCTGCCCTGAGGTAAAGCTCCACCTGTGGGGAGCTGTTCCACACTCTGCTGCACCCAGCATCACCTAAGTGGCCGGCTGCAGCGCTGGTATGCCCGTTACCAGGTACCATAGGTGGCGTCACGTTAATAATCCCCTTATCTCCCCCACCGTTCCCCACCATTGAGGGTCCAGGGCACGGGATCGGGGATCGACCAGCCGTGATCCCCCATCAGAGCCGCCATTATTATTATTATTTATTTATATAGAGCCATCAGCCCCGGTTCCTGAGTACCCCATACCCTGTCGACTGCCTCAGGTACACCTATGGTCTTTGGCTACAACTCCGCTTGAGTGTCCCCGTGACGGTATCACAAACTTTTATTCACTGATTTCAGTCAGTACAAAACCCCTTTCCCCGAGGTTAACTTTTCAGGAGCCATTACAGACTTCACTCACAGGCAGTATACCTTCCAGAAGCTGCAGTGGCTCCACACATATGGATTCTGAGAGAGAAATTCTGAGGAGCCGTAAAAGTGCTAGACATCTTGCCCCAGAATTTTCAAAGAGGGTTTTTTAAAAGGAAATCCATAGGACAAGAAATTTTACAGGGAACAGGCAAAAGAGAAGTCAGGTCACAGGCAAATAGTCAAAGTCCATGTCAGGGAATAAAGTCAAGCTTGGTCAGGCACAGAGCCAGAGTGATCAGATGTACACATACTGTTGCCTGTGTAAATCTGATCCCTCTGTCCTCTGTGCCTGACCCACCCTGACTTTATTCCCTTACCAAGACTTTGACCATTTGACAGTGACCTGACTATTCTTTTGCCTGTTCCCTGTAAAACTTCTTGTCGGCTCATGAATTGGATTTCATCTCTGACTACACCTTTTTGTACTGCACCTTTTGCTGGACCTGACCTTGGATCCTTTGACCTCCCTTTACTTATCCAGTAAGTAGTGTAATTATTATAAGTACTTTCTGTAATTGTAGTCTTTCACGTCACTTCTGGGACTAGTTATTACTGCAGTGACTCGCATCACATTAAGATTGACCTCTGTCTGGGGGGATGACTGCTATTTGGGTGGTAGTCGATCGATTCAGCAAACAAGCTCACTTTGTCCCATTGTGTAGGTTACTAAATTGTGAAACGTTTTCCAAACTGTTTATTATTCATGTGGTATGACTGTGAGTCGGTCAACAGGGTAGGGGGTACTCGGATACCGGGATAGGTGGTTGCTTCGATGGGGGAATCATGGCTGGTCAGTTCCCGATTCCGTGCCCTGGACCCTCAGTGGCAGGGGATGGGGGTGATGATGTTGGGGAGAATGGTATCGTGACGCCACCTGTGTTATCTGGTAATAGGGTTACCAGCGCTGTGAACGGCCGCTGAGGTGATGGAGGTGCAGCTCAGAGAAGTACAGCTCCCCACAGGTGGAGCTTTACCTCAGGGCAGCGGGGCTGGATGAGGGGAGTCAAAGTTCTTACCCCTCTGATGATTCTGAGGCCCTCTGGGCGCTGGAGGAAAAGAGCACAGACACCGATTCAACTCAAACATCACTTTACTGGTACTGGGTAGTTGATACAGTACACAGTCACAGTCTGATTGAACGGGGACGTAGCCACAGATTGTAAGGTGATCCTGTAGAGTCTGTTGATGGTCCCTTTTAATGACTTTCGGGGTCTGTGTTCCTCCTTACTCTCTTTAACCACTCTGCAGAGCTCCTATGTCAGTCCACTGGTCTGCTACAATTAAGTACGTTCGGTTCCTTACCGATACGGATGGGAGCAACAACAAGCAAATCCTCCTGCCACTAGAATTTGGTCCTTTTCCTTAAAGTGTCCTGGACCCAATATAGGACTGAGGTAAAGGTACAGTCTGTGGTGCTATGGCTCCCTTCTGCCGGTCCCACAGCTTGTCGGTTCGGTAACCAGGGATAGACCACTGATTTCCTCGGCTCTGGTATGCCGTTGTTGACCGCGGACTTCCCCAGCTGGCTCCAACCAGGCCTTGTTCATCCCCTCCGGTTCCCGGGTCACCTCTCTCTAAAGGTACCTTTACACACAGAGATATATTGCTTGCAATTCACTGATTGCAGTGAAATCATGGACACATTGTTCCATTTTGTTGCCATGTACAAGTAGAACAATGTGTCCATGATTTCACTGCAACCAGTGAATTGCAAGCAATATATCTCTGTGTGTAAAGGTACCCTAAGAGACGCCCTCCTGTCAGGAACGCTGTCAGGCACGTTCTCTTTGGCTGCCTTCTCGGCACTGTCTGATTAAAATAAGCTCAACTGTCAATCAAGTCTCCAGCTCTACTCTAAGCTCCAACCCCTGGACCTACTGAATATACGGTCCCTATGCTAAGGGGGGCTAGTGTATGAGTGCTTAGGGCAGACTCTTCAAGGAAACCCCAAATCCATAACTATGGAGGCACTACACCTTCTGTTTGGGGTGTAGTACCTCCCTGTGGGGTCTGGCCAGAGGGGCGCCACAATTGCATGGGATTCCTCCAAATATTCTACCTGATAGGGGAGTACAATTCGTCTCTATATATATAATTATATATATAATTAAATATATTTTGGAAGGTTTTCTGCAGAAAATTGGGGATTGATTTGCCCTTTTCCTCTGCTTATCACCCTCAAACTAACAGTCAGACAGAGAGGACAAATCAGTCTTTGGAACAAATTTTGAGATGTTTTGTCACCGATCAGCAGGAGAATTGGTCATCATTTCTTCCTCTGGCTGACTTTGCCTTACAGTCCTCAAGGACCTCGCCGTTTTCCTGTAATTGTGGGTTTCATCCTCATTTTGGTGAATTCTCCAGGATAAGTTGTGGGTGTCCTGGGATAGATGTCACCATTCAAGAGCTGGCGGATTTCTGGAGGGAGGTTAAAAAGAACATTGGGGTGGCTCAGCATTGACAGAATTGGAAGGCCAATAGGAGACGCTCGTCAGGGGCTGCCTTCAACATGGGAGATAAGGCATGGCTATCCTCTAGGAATATTAGATTGAAAATGCCCTCGATGAAGTTGGGTTCTAGATTCATTGGTCTGTATGAGATTCTGGGGGTGGTAAATCCAGTTGCATTCTGATTAAAACTCCCTCAGTTTTTCTGTATTCTTAATGTGTTCCACAAGTCATTGTTGAAGGAGTTTATTCCCCTGCTATGTCTCCCTCGCCCCTGCCTCCTCCGGTGTCTACTGGTGAAAGCTTGGAGTATGAGGTATATTCTTAGCCCCTTGAGCGGGCCCTCTTCATCATAAGATCACGCCCTAACAGGCATGATCTTCTATTCATATTGTAATCAGCATCTCCCTGCTCTCCACGGAGCTGTAAAGGCTGTAATGACGCGAATCGCATCATTTCCGGCATCGGGTGATGTCAGTACACCCACGTCGCTGTGTACTGCTTCAAGCGCCGCATGCGCAATGCAACGCTTGAAGCCTACAGAGCGGCGTGGGTGTACTGACGTCACCCGATGCCGGAAATGATGCGATTTGCGTCATTACAGCCTTCACAGCGCCGTGGAGAGCAGGGAGGCGCTGATTACAATATGAATAGAAGATCACGCCTATTAGGGCATGATCTTATGATGAAGAGAGCCCGCCCAAGGGGTTAAAGAATATAGCCCCTGCTAATTAACATCACTAATGAGTAAGTTATAAAACTTTATAATTATGATAAAATGGATATATCCAAGTGACCCCTCTTCCATGAAAAACCAGAGGAATACTATTGTCTGTATTGTAAAAATATCAGCATATGCTTATCCATTTATGTTAAATTTGAGCATATTCTGGCTACACCTATTACTCTTTGTAAAAGTTACAGATATTTGGGTACTGTAACCTGCTTAATGCTTAGACATTTGGTGCACCATCTACTTCCTGCAATGTTCTCCTATCCAAGTCTCTGTGGGTGGAGATAAGGGGAGGGGGAAAAAATAATAAATTACTGATAGGGGTTTGTTATAAGTCCCCAACAATAATGGAAGTGGAGGAGAATATCCTCATAAAGCAAATAGATGAAGCAGCGACTCAGGGAGAAGTCATTATTATGGGGGACTTCAACTACCCTGAAATACATTGGGGATCAGAAACCTGCAGTTCCAGCAAAGGTAATAAGTTTTTGAAAACTATAAGAGACAATTACCTTTCACAACTGGTTCAGGACCCAACAAGAAGGGGGGCACTGCTGGACCTAATATTAACCAACAGGCCAGACCGCATATCAAATATACGGGTTGGAGGTCACTTGGGTAATAGTGATCATAACTTAATAAGCTTTCAAGTATCCTTTACTAAGACGTGTAGTAGAGGGGCCACAAGGACACTAAACTTCAGGAAGGCAAATTTCCAACGGTTGAGAGATGATCTTAGTGCAATAAACTGGGACGATGTCCTGAGACATAAAAGTACACAACACAAATGGGAGATGTTTATTAGCATCCTGAATAGGACCTGTGCACAATATATACCCTATGGGAATAAGCATGCTAGAAATAGGAGGAAACCACTATGGCTAAATAAAGCAGTAAGAAGTGCAATATGTGACAAAAAGAAAGCATTTAGGGAATTAAAGCAAGTAGGTAGTGATGAAGCATTAAATAAATACAGAAAATTAAATAACATTTGTAAAAAGCAAATCAAGGCAGCAAAGATTGAGACAGAGAGACTCATTGCCAGAGAAAGTAAAAAGAATCCCAAAATATTTTTTAACTACATAAATAGTAAGAAACTAAAAAATGATGGTGTTGGCTAGTGATGGGCGAATCCTAAATTACTCGGAATCGCTTGACTCTAGCGAGTCCGAGCACAGGACTCGCTACTCGTTGCGAGTCTAGCGAGTCCAATGTTAATGAATGGGGAAACGAGTAATAGCGAGTAGTGTGAGATTTACAAATCGCAGATGTGTCTCGGAAGCTTCAGCCTGAAGCAATCCTAGTTTTGTCATTTATTTGCATTGGACTCGTTTACTTTGCAACTGTAATCGCTGGGAAACTCGCACAGATACAGAGTCCTGTCTTCTCTGTGTGCTGGCTGCTCCAGGGTCCTAGAGCCTGCCTGCTGCCTGATGTAGCAGTGCTGAGATTGTTCTCAGTCTGCTCATTCCCTGTGTACAGACATGAATGTCTGTGCACAGAGATGATGTAGCAGAGCTGAGATTGTTCTCAGTCTGCTCATTCCCTGTGTACAGACATGAATGTATGTGCACAGAGATGATGTAGCAGAGCTGAGATTGTTCTCAGTCTGCTCATTCCCTGTGCATAGACATCTATATTTATGCACAGGGATGAGCAGAGAGGACATCGCGTTTTGGACTGCGTCGGACGGAAGAGGATTTTTTTAATTAAAGATGGAGTCTCTAATGGCTTTTTTTTTTATTTCTAATAAAAAAATTTCTCTGTGTTGTGTTTTTTTTAAAACAATTTAATAGAAATTCATGGCGGTCATGTCTAATATTGGCGTGACCGCCATAAATTTCGGGCTTAGGGCCAGCTGATAATACAAAGCTGGCCCTAACCTCTATTACCCAGCGTGCCACCGCCACCAGGGCCGCTGGAAGAGCGGGGTTCAGCGCCAGAGGATGGCGCTTCAATGAACGTGCCATCTTCTGGGGCGGCTGCGGGCTGCAATTTGCAGCCGGGGGTGCCCAGAAAGCTTGGGCATCCCTGCGCTGTGGATTCCAGCCCCCAGCTGCTTAGCTGTACCTGGCTAGACATAGAAATTGCGCGGAGCCCCACGCATTTTTTTGACTCCGACTCCGCGACGACTCCGACTCCGAGACGACTCCGACTCCGACTCCGACTCGACTCCGAGACGACTCCGACTCCGAGACGACTCCGACTCCGACTCGACTCCGACTCCGAGATGACTCCGACTCCGAGATGACTCCGACTCCGAGACGACTCCGACTCCGAGACGACTCCGACTCCCAGACGACTCCGACTCGACTCCGAGACGACTCCGACTCCGAGACGACTCCGACTCCGAGACGACTCCGAGACGACTCCGACTCCGAGACGACTCCGACTCCGACTCCGAGACGACTCCGACTCTGAGACGACTCCGACTCGACTCCGAGACGACTCCGACTCCGACTCCGAGACGACTCCGACTCCGAGACGACTCCGACTCCGAGACGACTCCGACTCCGAGACGACTCCGACTCCGAGACAACTCCGACTCTGAGACGACTCCGACTCCGAGACGACTCCGACTGCGACTCGACTCCGAGACGACTCCGACTCCGAGACGACTCCGACTCCGAGACGACTCCGAGACGACTCCGACTCCGACCCGACTCCGAGACGACTCCGACTCCGAGACGACTCCGACTCCGAGACGACTCCGACTCCGAGACGACTCCGACTCCGAGGCGACTACGACTCTGAGGCGACTCCGACTCTGAGACTCCGACTCTGAGGAGACTCCGACTCTGAGGCGACTCCGACTCTGAGACTCCGACTCTGACTCTGACTCTGAGACTCTGACTCTGAAATTCATTAAATAATAAAAAAAATGCGTGGGGCTCCGCGCAATTTCTATGTCTAGCCAGGTACAGCTAAGCAGCTGGGGGCTGGAATCCGCAGCGCAGGGATGCCCAAGCTTTCTGGGCACCCCCCGCTGTAAAAATTCAACCCGCAGCTGCCCTAGAAGATGGCGCGTTCATTGAAGCGCCATCCTCTGGCGCTGAACCCCGCTCTTCCAGCGGCCCTGGTGGCAGTGGCACGCTGGGTAATAAAGGGGTTAATACCAGCTTTGTTATAAAAGCTGGTATTAAGCCCGAGATTCTTAATGTCAGGCCACGTTTGACCCGGCCACTAAGAATCTCCAATAAAGGGTTAAAAAAACACAACACAGAGAAAAATTTTTATTTGAAATAAAAAAAAAAGCCATTAGGGACTCCATCTTTAATTAACAAAATCCTCTTCCGTCCGACGTAGTCCAAAACGCGATGTCCTCTCTGCTACATCCCCTGTGCATAAATATAGATGTCTATGCACAGGGAATGAGCAGACTGAGAACAATCTCAGCACTGCTACATCATCTCTGTGAGCAGGCGGGCTCTAGGACCCTGGAGCTGCACAGAGAAGACAGCTGGACTTGACTCGCAATGTAACAGCAGTTATTTGCGAGTTTCCCTGCTATCACTGGCACAGTAGCCGAGTCTAATGCAAACAATGGCATTCCTAGTGTTGTCAGCGTTTCTGACAAAACTAGGATTGATATTGATTTGCATTGGACTCGTGCGAGTAATCACTGGGAAACTCGCAGAGTACCGAGTCCTGCGAGTCCCTTACTACTCGCCGAGTAACGAGTCCTAGCGAGTAGATTCGCCCATCCCTAGTGTTGGCCCCTTTAAAAATAGTCTGGGTGAAATGGTGGATGAGGATGAGGAAAAAGCAAATATGCTAAATGACTTTTTTTCAACAGTATTTACACAAGAAAATCCCATGACAGACAATATGATCAGTGATAACAAAAATTCTCAATTAAACGTCACCTGCTTAACCCAAGAGGAAGTACGGCATCGTCTAAAAATCACTAAAATTGACAAATCCCCGGGCCCAGATGGGATACACCCCAGAGTGCTGCAGGAATTAAGTACTGTCATAGATAGACCATTATTTTTAATATTTAAAGATTCCATAATAACAGGGTCTGTACCACAGGACTGGCGTATAGCAAATGTGGTGCCAATATTCAAAAAGGGGACAAAAACTGAACTTGGAAATTATAGGCCAGTAAACTTAACCTCTACTGTGGGTAAAATCCTAGAGGGTTTTCTAAGAGATGCTATACTGGAGTATCTGAAGAAAAATAACCTCATGACCCATTATCAACATGGTTTTACGAGGGACCGTTCCTGTCAAACTAATCTAATAAGCTTCTATGAAGAAGTAAGTTCTGGACTGGACCAAGGAAATGCAGTGGATGTGGTGTATATGGACTTTTCAAAAGCTTTTGATACGGTGCCACACAAAAGGTTGATACATAAAATGAGGGCAATGGGGATAGGGGAAAATATGTGTAAGTGGGTTAAGAACTGGCTTAGTGATAGGAAACAAAGGGTGGTTATTAATGGAACACACTCAGAATGGGTCACAGTTAACAGTGGGGTACCACAGGGGTCAGTGTTGGGCCCGCTTCTATTTAATATATTTATTAATGACCTTGTAGGGGCATGCAGAGTAGAATCTCAATATTTGTAGATGACACTAAACTCTGCAGGGTAATCAATACAGAGGAGGACAATTTTATATTACAGGAGGATTTATGTAAACTAGAAGCTTGGGCTGCTAAATGGCAAATGCGCTTTAATGGGGATAAATTTAAAGTCATGCACTTGGGCAGAGGAAACAAAAGGTATAATTATGTGCTTAATTGTAAAACACTGGGCAAAACTGTCACTGAAAAAGACCTGGGTGTATGGGTAGATGACAAACTCACATTTAGTGGCCAGTGTCAGGCAGCTGCTGCAAAGGCAAATAAAATAATGGGATGTATTAAAAGAGGCATAGATGCTCATGAGGAGAACATAATTTTACCTCTATACAAGTCACTAGTGCGACCACACTTAGAATACTGTGTACAATTCTGGTCTCCGGTGTATAAGAAAGACATAGCTGAACTAGAGCGGGTCCAGAGAAGAGCGACAAAAGTTATTAGAGGACTAAGGGGTCTGCAATACCAAGACAGGTTATTAAACTTGGGGTTATTTAGCTTGGAAAAACGAAGGCTTAGGGGTGATCTTATAATAATGTATAAATATATGAGGGGACAGTACAGAGACCTTTCTAATGATCTCTTTACTCTTAGGCCTGAGACTGGGACAAGGGGGCATCCTCTACGTCTGGAGGAAAGAAGGTTTAATCATAATCACAGACGCGGATTCTTTACTGTAAGAGCAGTGAGACTATGGAACTCTCTGCCACATGATGTTGTAATGAGTGAGTCACTACTAACATTTAAGAAGGGCCTGGATGCCTTTCTTGAAAACTATAATATTACCAGTTATACATACTAGATTCTTTGATAGGGCGTTGATCCAGGGAATTAGTCTGATTGCCGTATCTGGAGTCAGGAAGGAATTTTTTCCCCAATGTGGAGATTAGTGTTGCCACATGGGGTTTTTTTTGCCTTCCTCTGGATCAACATGTTAGGCTATGGGTTGAACTAGATGGACTTAAAGTCTTCCTTCAACCTTAAAAACTATGTTACTATGTTACTAAGTCTACTGAGCAGAGTCATGAAATACTTTCTGAACCTTTTTAAAAACACGATACAAAGAGAACTTCTTTTACGTGTGTTAAAAAAGTCTTCCCAAATAAATTAAATATTTGCAGATTAATTATGCTGAAATCAATATGTTTGCAAAAAGAACCAAAGGCATCCAAGAGATTGTGTGAAGCCAAATCAGAGCTATGAAGTGGCGTCCCAAGACAGCATAGAGTGCCAGGAAGCATAAACTTTATACGAAAACAATTTTTTTTTCAAAAGTATAAATTTACTTTATTCCAATGTGGTGAGCTTTCAGAAGATTTCACAAAATGGTAATTGTAGAATGTGTGTGTGTTTTCACATTCTTTAGTGGTCATTTCTCAATAACATTACATATAGTTTATCAGGACAATTATTTATATTTTATGTCATGG
>JARQOC010000005.1:486552036-486608915 GCA_033576535.1 Allobates femoralis
AGAGGCATGTTCGTAACAGTTTAACAAGGGTTAGTGTTGGGAGGGGACTCTATGGGATGGCATATGGGTGTCTGCGGAATATTATCTCGTTGGTCTGGTTATCAGAGTGTTCCATTTTCCTTATAGAGGTTAATGTTATATTGTGTCTTACATTATGACGTATCTAACCTCCACTGTATCCAAGCTGACTGTGTGCCCCTAATGTATTTTGATGGTACGGAAAGAGACTTCATAGTGACGTATCTAACCTCCACTGTATCCAAGCTGACTGTGTGCCCCTAATGTATTTTGATGGTACGGAAAGAGACTTCATAGTGACGTATCTAACCTCCACTGTATCCAAGCTGACTGTGTGCCCCTAATGTATTTTGATGGTATAACATATTCTCCCATCTACTTTGTACCTCAGAAATATGTTTTTTTTTTTTTTTTTTTTCTCCTCCTGCCCTTGTCTCTGTCTCCTGCTGATCCTGACCCAAACTTTCCTCTTAGCAGTAATTTGTTAATTGACCCCTGGTGTGATGAATCCTTCTCCTCTGACCCCTCCCCTCTTCCTACCTGGCATATTGTTTGTTGCTCACTAGAACTATAAGTAGCATGGTGTAAGGCATTCTGTGCCTTGGCATCTGTGCCATTTCAAAGTGGCATTTTTAAGTGGAATTCAGAGATAGACCAGAGGTAACCAGAAGGTAACAACTCTACCTATTTACTACCATTCAGTACTTTACTTAGCCCATTGCATCAAAATGTCGTTCATTTCAATGCTTTTATATGTATGTGCATTAGTCATCCACTTTTATCGCCCCATTCCCCCTCCATCACCCTTTATCCACATCAGCCCCTCTCTACTTCCCTTTACTATGTCCTGCACCCATACTCTCTTCACCCTACTCAATAATCTAAGCCCGTCATATTCCAGGGTCTTGCCTCAACAAAAACGATATCATAGAGCCAAACATTACTCCCTCCTCCTCTTTCTACTACTGCTTATGTCAGGCGATATTTCTCCCAATCCTGGGCCACCCTCTTCCAACTTCAACCCCCCCCCACACACCTCACATAGAAATCCCAGTAACCTTATTAGCATTACCTGCACACCTCCATCTCCTTCTTTTAAATGTGCCCTCTGGAATACACGGTCCGCATGCAACAAACTTCCCTTTATCCACAACTACTTTCTCAGTAACTCTCTTAACCTTTTGGCCCTTACTGAAACCTGGATCCAGGACTCAGACACTGCCTCCCCTGCTGCTATCTCCTACGGCGGTCTGCACTACTCTCATTCCCCGAGACCTGGAAACAGACGTGGTGGTGGAGTTGGCCTACTCCTGTCCCCACAATGTACTTTCCAGGTCATCCCCCCCGCTCCATCACTCTCATTCCCTTCTTTTGAGGTTCACACCATTAGGCTGTTCCGTCCCCTCCCCCTCAGAGTAGCGGTGGTGTATCGCCCCCCAGGTTCAACCACCCACTTCCTCGACCACTTCTCCGCATGGCTGCCGTACTTCATGTCCTCAGAATTACCAACCCTCATCCTGGGAGACTTTAACATCCCCATAAACAGCCTCAACTCCAAATCTGCATCCCAGCTCCTAGCTCTAACCACTTCTCTTGGCCTCTCGCAACTCTCAACCTCTGAGACACATAAGGATGGTAACACCCTTGACCTGGTCTTTACCCGACTCTGCTCTACCTCCTTTTTAGACAACTCATCTCCTTCTCTCTCTGATCACAACATTCTCACCTTCACACTCACAAACCCTCGCCCATCACAGCATAGTCCGACCTATCACACATTCAGAAATCTACAGGCCATCAACCCTCACACATTCACAGACTCTCTTCTCTCATCACTGTCCCCAATCTCCTCCTTCTCCTGCCCCAATCTGGCTGTGAATTACTACAATGACACTCTCAAAAGTACCTTGGACCAAGTAGCACCCCTCACCCTTAGAACCTCCAAACACAGAGTAAAACAGCCCTGGCTCACATTACAAACTCGATTCCTCCAGCGATGCTCGAGGAGTGCCGAACGCCTATGGAGGAAAACTCGCTCACCAGGAGACTTCATCCATTATAAATTCATGCTAAAAACCTACAACTCTGCCCTTCACCTCGCCAAACAGACCTACTTCACCACCCTGATCTCCTCACTAGCCAACAACTCAAAGAAACTTTTTGACACATTTCACTCTCTCCTCAGTCCGAAAGTGCAGGCTCCTATCACTGACCTCTGTGCTGATGATCTGGCCTCTTACTTCACAGAGGAAATAGAAAACATCCGTCAGGAAATCAGCTCCCAACCTTCAAGTGTTTCTACTCCCATCTGTCCCCACATCCCTCTGGCTCACTCTCCATTTTTGACCCAGCCACAGAAGAAGAAGTCTCCAGGTTCCTCTCGTCCTCACGTCCCACTACATGCACCTCTGACCCCATTCCCTCACACCTACTACAGACCCTCTCTCCAGTGGTCACCAGTCACTTAACCACAATCTTAAATCTCTCCCTCTCTACTGGCATCTTCCCCTCCTCCTTCAAACACTCTATTATCACTCCACCACTAAAGAAAACATCTCTTGACCCATCCTGCACAAATAACTACAGACCAGTCTCCAATCTCCCCTTCATCTCTAAACTCCTGGAACGCCTGGTCTACTCTCGCCTCACCCATTACCTTGCCACTCACTCTCTTTTAGACCCATTGCAGTCTGGCTTCCGCCCCTTACATTCTACAGAAACTGCCCTCATCAAAGTGACCAATGACCTTCTGACAGCAAAACGTAATGGTGACCACTCTCTGCTTCTCCTTCTTGACCTCTCTGCGGCTTTTGACACTGTCGACCATCAGCTCCTACTCTCTATGCTGCACTCCATTGGCATCAAGGACACGGCTCTCTCCTGGTTCTCTTCCTATCTTTCTGACCGCTCTTTCAGTGTATCATTCGCTGGCTCCACTTCATCCCCTCTTCCTCTCACTATTGGGGTCCCTCAGGGTTCAGTCCTTGGCCCTCTCCTCTTCTCTCTCTACACAGCCCCGATCGGACAGACCATCAGCAGATTTGGCTTTCAGTACCATCTTTATGCTGATGACACACAACTATACACTTCAGCCCCTGACCTTACCCCTGCTCTACTAAAAAACACCAATGACTGTCTAACCGCAGTCTCCAATATCATGTCCACTCTCTATCTGAAACTCAACCTTTCCAAAACTGAACTTCTTCTGCTCCCACCCTCTGCCAACCTCCCTAAATCTGACATCTCTCTCTCGGTGTGCGGCACCACGATAACGCCCAGTCAGCAGGCTCGCTGTCTCGGTGTTTTGATGGACACTGATCTCTCCTTCACCCCATATATACAATCTCTCACCCGCTCCTGTCGCTTGCACCTGAAAAATATCTCCAGAATGCGCCCTTTCCTCACCACGGAAACAACTAAAACCCTCACCGTGGACCTGATTCATTCCCGCCTTGACTACTGTAATTCTTTATTAGCTGGCCTCCCCACAGTAAGCTTTCCCCTCTCCAGTCTATCCTCAATGCAGCAGCCAGGATCACCTATCTAGCAAACCGTTACTCAGATGTTTCTGCTCTGTGCCAGTCACTACATTGGCTGCCCGTACACTATAGAATCCAATTCAAATTGCTCGTTGTCACCCACAAAGCTATTCATGGTGCGGCACCTCCCTACCTCTCTACCCTCATCTCTGTCTACCACCCCACCCGTCCCTTCGCTCTGAACGTAACCTCAGACTAACATCGGCATTAATCCGAACCTCCCATTCCCGACTTCAAGACTTCTCTCGAGCTGCACCAAAACTCTGGAATGCTCTACCCCAAGAAATTAGGACCATCCACAACTTGCATAGCTTCAGACGCTCCCTAAAAACACACCTCTTCAGGGCGGCCTATCCTTCTCACTAACAGTAGTCACTTAGACGTAAGATATTCATTGTTATAAGCCCCTGTACTTTGTGTTCCCATCCCGTCTTAGATTGTAAGCTCCTTCGAGCAGGGTCACCTTCATTTTCTGCCTTTTTATTGTATTTCCTAAGTTGATTCTATGTTTATTGTATGTAACTACTGTTCTGCATTACGTTTCTGTACCATATATTTTTCTTATATGTACCGTTGTACTGTAAAGCGCTGCGGAATATGTTGGCGCTATACAAATAAAGTTTTATTATTATTATTATTTATTACCTCTATTTTCTCAAAGAGCATTATGGAGTGGATTTGGTGCTCTACCTGTACTAGCGATAATGTGTTCATATTCCATTGTTTGGCTATATGGTTTCTGATGGCCATGGTTATGTAAGTGAGTAGCCAATATGTTTTGTTACTCGCATTAGGCGGTTTGTCCCCAAACAGCAATACTGACAGCGTGAGTGTAAGTTTGTTATCTAGAGTGGATCGATTAGTTTTATGACGTCCTTCCAAAGGGATTTTACGATGGGGGATGTCCACCACATGTGAAGTGTGTCCCCTTACTGTATCACATCCTCTAAAGGTTCTGTCAGGTTTGGAGCTGTATATACTGTGCTAGAAGCTAGAGACACAGTGTATTCTGTGGAAAAGCTTAAAGGATGTTTCCGTTAATGATACCTGATGGCTTCCTTTCATGATGTCTTCATGACATCTGTACTGTACCATCTTTCTGGTGTGAGTGTGATTCCCAGGTCTAGTTCTCGTTATTCCATAGCTTTTAGCTTATGATTATCCCTAGGGTGGTTGAGCGTTGTGTATATTTGTGATATTGATCCTTTGCCCAGGGGGTCGTGCATACATTTTAGTTTTGAGTAGGGTATGTATAAAATGGTATATTTGCTCTGGTCTGAAGGTTTCTGTGGGTGAAATTTTATATCTCATAATGAGTGCGTGCCTGGGCATAAGCGTCGAGTGGTTAAGGAGATGTTGTAATCTGCGTATATTGTTTTGTTCCCACCTTGTGTGGGTTTTGGAGGAGACCCCGGGTTGAAACCTTGGATTATTAAATAGCTGCAATACTGGTGATGGGTGACATTGGAGGGAATGTTGAAATGTTATAGGTCTCCATAGTTGTAGGGTGTGAAAGGTGTATAGTGAGTACGTATTTAAGTGTTTCGGTAGTGTTTCCGTAGCCCACAGAAGACCCCTCAAGGTGTATGGGGCTAATTGTGAGTTCTGTATGTGGGTCCAAAGGGGTTGTTCTGCTCTGCATGTATTGTTGTCATTTGGGTCATTTGCGCTGCTCTATAGTAAAGGTGTAGTGATGATTTTGACTCCATAGGCGTTTTATAGAAACAAACAGCAATGGATGTAAATTGTAAATCTTCCATTGTAGTGCCCGGTACATTGTAATTCCCAGCTTGTGCTTCTACAGACAAGCACCCCATAAATTAAGTAAGGTCTCCTTTGTACAGTATTGCCAAACATGTAAATGCTAAATGTGGTGTGGGCACACTGTGGGACTCAGAAGGGATGAAGAGCATATGGATATTTGAGGACAGATTTTTCTGCATTTCTTTTGGGGGGAGCCATAGCCATGATTCAGATGACATCTCTGAGGGATCCAGGGATAGATAGATAGATAGATAGATAGATAGATAGATAGATAGATAGATGGCACAGGTGGCAACGTTTCGGGTCCAAGCACCCTTTGTCTAGCTAAAGGGTGCTTGGACCCGAAACATTGCCACCTGTGCCATGCCTGAATAAATGTTCTTTGATGCACCTAAGAACTGCAGTGCTGCAACGTTTTCACTTTTTTATATATTGGAAACCTGCAAAAGGAAGGTATGGTCTGCTTGCACCGATTAATCTGCCTCCTGTGCTGCTCCTTTTTCTTTTTTGTAGATAGATAGATAGATAGATAGATAGATAGATAGATAGATAGGGAGCAATATAATTTTGAATTTAATTGTAAGCAATATTTATGATAAGAATTAACAATATATGTTTTGTTTACGGACTAAATGAAGAAGAGAATTTGCTCACAAATATATAATTGGATGGCTAGAGATACAGTAAAGCTCCTGTCACATGTAACGAGATCGTTAGCGAGATTGTTGTAACGTCACAGGTTTTGTGACATAACAGCGATCTCGCTAACGATCGCGCTAAGTGTGACTCTTAGCAGTGATCAGGCGCCTGCTGTGAGATCGCTGATTGTTACAAAGTAACTAGTGCCTAGATACCTAGTGTTTATCAGTTACAAGCGTCCTCCCTGCTTAGCGCAGCCTGTGAGCAGGGAGGACGTTGGTAACTATGATAAACACCAGGTATCTAGGCAGCGTGCGCTGGCTAGATACCCATTGTTTATCATAGTTACTAGCAATGTGTAGGTGACTCTTTGGTCCCTGGTCGCTGGGGAGATCTGCCTGTTTGACAGCTCCCCAGCAATCATGTAACGGCGCAACAACGATCCCTACAGGATCGTTATGGTTGTCGGGATCGCTGGTGCGTCATTGTGTGTGACGGGAGCTTAAAGGTCCATTTCCACTTGTCCATCATTTCACTAAACAACCGCTTATCATCTACTTGTTTTCTTATCAGCCTTGGTTTAAATGATCTTTTCCATAGATTAATCCTACTTCAGATGTGCACTGACCGATGTATAATAGATCAATCAGTGCGCAACAGGTGCCACTGTTCCCGGCAGTGCTGATCTTGCTTGCAAAGAGCGATGCGTTGCCAAGAACGATGATTGTTTTGTGCAAACCAAAAAATCATGTCATTTAAAGAGCGACCATGTTTCTCGTTCGTCAGGTGATATGCAGCTAGTTTACACTGCACATTTATTATGATACAAGTGTAATGACCAGAGGTCCGTACTAGATCCAGTGAGTCACAGAAACAGAGACGGAGGCAGAAGCAACATAAAATACTTGCTTTTACTTGGGGAAACAGATGGAAAGTTTAGAGTAAGATGCACAGATATGTTATTTCCCCAGAAATAGATAAATTATTTACATACACCCAGCATCAAGCTAGGGGTCGGTGTGTTACCTTAATGTTCCTCCTCAGTGTGAGGAGACAATGCCAAAAATAAATTTACCTAAAATCTATACAGAAAAATAAGCGATTTACTACACACAGCAGCAGGACAGGTGTAAATCAGATGGATGCAGTTTAGTGAGGATCACTGAAATAACACACCGATTTACAATCTTATCAACTCTATACATACAATACATATAAACCCAGTGTACATATATGTACATATATATTTATATATCTGATCTGTTGGATACCCGGGTACCTTATCTAATAGTAAAGTTTAGTCCAATTACAGTCTGTACCAGGCCTGGGGAAGTACTGTTAACGCAGTCACTTCCAATGGTCTTCAGCGCCAAAAATGAAAAATAAATAAAACACAACTGTAGTAAATAGGGATATTGTGTTCTCTTGTCTGAAGGGGGGTCTTAGTCTCTGTACCTTTTTGGGAGGCCAAGTGTGTTCACCTAGAGACACCACACCGAGGCCTGCAGTCTCACAGCAGAGATTCAGTCTTTTTCTCTCACAGTATGGCCGACCCGTCTCCTCTAAAGCACTCCTCTCCTGGCAGTAGTATACTCGCTTCTTAGCAGGGAATAAGTCTTTGGTCCCTCCAGGGGCTCTGCTGTCCAGTGGATCAGTGTCCGGTCTCAGCTTTATCTGGCTCAGACTTCTCCATAGCCACTCTCCTCACAGCACCTCTGGAGACCAGTTTACCTCAGCCCAAACTGTCATAAAGTCCTCTCTGTCTCCGTGACAACCTCCTCAGCTGAAAGCCCCCACCTTTTTATTCAGGAAGTAAATTTTTACACACTCTTAGGGCCCTTTCACATCTGCGTTTTTCGTAATTCGCGGCAGATGCGGTGAAAAAACCGCATCTGCCGCGTTTACCGCATAACCGTTCCACTTGCGGCGCGGTTGCGGTTTTTTCTATGCAATGTATAGGGGGACTTGCGGCAGGTGCGGCAAGTGCGGTTTTGCACTTGCGGCAGGTGCGGCCGCGAAAAAAACCGCGGCTTACTGCGGTTTTTTTCGCGGCCGCACCTGCCGCAAGTGCAAAACCGCACTTGCCGCATCTGCCGCAAGTCCCCCTATACATTGCATAGAAAAAACCGCAACCGCGCCGCAAGTGGAACGGTTATGCGGTAAACGCGGCAGATGCGGTTTTTTCACCGCATCTGCCACGAATTACGAAAAACGCAGATGTGAAAGCACCCTTACACAAGCTCACCTATGAGTGCTCATTTCACGTTAATTGTGCCATATAAATGCAACTTTAGCATCCTACGGGGTGGGGAAGGGTTGGAGACAATCCACTTACTAAGGCAAATATGCAGAGCCATGGGTTAAAAGGTGAGACCTCATCAGCATCTCCTCCTGACCTTCTTTTCTTGGTGTTGATAGGTCTAAAAAAGTCATTTTTTTTTTACTTAAAAAGAAAAAATAAAACAATTACATGTACAGGCTTCCCTCGCTCTGTGTCGGCAGTTTCCGTATTTAATTTAATAAGCCCGAGAGGCATAAACAAATTAATTCTGCATGTCCTTCAGGTAGCCTTATGCAATGTCAAGGAGTTAGTGTACTTGCTACTTTTTTATGTGCACTATATAAACACAAAATTTGGCACATTTCTTAAGCCTGGGACTTCTCACCGGACCAATTTAACATAAAAGATTTACTGTTACAGTTTGTGTGTGGCCAGGGAACGTAGTATGGAAAACATGTTTCCTGTTATTTAATTTAATTACTGGGATCACGTGCCAGCCAGAGGCATGTCATTCTCAACCTCTAAAGCTCTTTGTCTGGCAAGAGATGGACAATATCGTGGCTTTGTTTTGCCGTTCGCAAGCTTCAGATGTAGCCTTTTCCTATCTCCACTGTTTGTTTTACCAAAGCTGCATATTTTTCACAATTTAGCTCTAAGGATGATGTTACTTTGACCTCTGCATTTTCCATTTGGAAACAGTTTGCAGGGAAAACATGAATATATAATTATTGGTATGCAATAAAAAGGCAAATGTAAGAATAATATTCATCTTCAAACCTCATACATGTCGGAATATGTTGCCCAAATTGGAACACTTTCTGCATTCACAAAATAATAATGTCATTTTTTCATTTCAATGAAGAAAAAAAGAACAATACTGCACTGGTTGTTGATGATGGGTCACATAGCAGCTAAGAAAATGCTTTTTTGTTCTACATGACTTATTTTTTCCGCTTTTTCTGTGCTCTTTCAAAAAATGCATTTTATGGACAGCAGCTGATAGGGAGCAGGGTGATGTGCCAGCAGAGAAGGGGTTAACAGAGATCCTGACTGAGCTGTGTGGAGTCAGATGACAGTTCGGAAGCTTGTGCCAAGGAAAGAGGACAATGCTCAGCACTGAGCTGAAGGCTGAAGTAATGTGATACATTGTCCCCTCATCAGCTGCAGTCAGGAGCTCACGCACAGTGTAGGCCAACCCCCCACCCTTATACGGTTATGAGGCCGTATTCAGTGTGAAGATGGATCTGAATGATAATGAACATATGTCTACTTGACACACAGTGTAGTGGGGACACCTTGTGGAAGGTTGATGAATGGTTTTCAACCAGAATGAAGTATATTTGAAGCTTATTAAAATCACTTGCTCTGCGTTATTATTAAATATAAATTTAAATGGAGGTTTCACGTTAACTTTTTTTTGCTCATTGATGTTTACTTTTGATGTTACTTTTTGTTAAAAGGGTCCTTCCAAACTGATCATAAAGTTTTCTGCTGCTACTGTGTTTCTCCAAAAATAAGACAGTCTCTTATATTTTTTCCCCTCCAAAAAAAGGTTAGGGTTTATATTGGGAGTAGGACTTATATTTGGCAAAAAAAAAAAGCAATTGCACATTTATGCTTGAACAAAATAATGAACAGTTATCGTGGCACATTATACTGGTTGTTGAAGATGAGCAAATCTGCAGGGAATTGCACAGCTGATAGGGGTGGGGAATAGGAAGCTGCTCACCTCAACACTCGTCGGATTCCCAGGCACCTGGAGCAGTGGCTGGCTCCACCTGGGTGCTCGGAACTAGGTTATATATTTACATATCTTCCTCCTAGAGACATCTATAGGGACTGAGTAATAATGAGAAAAAGATTAATGTTTATAATGTATGTTTACATGTGCATATGAGTATAGCGGTTTCTATAACAATGTACTGTAATTATCATTTTGCAAGGGTATAGCTAGGTATATTTATGCATTTTTTCGGTTTCATGGTCTTATAACATTTGGACTATATGAACTGTGGGTGTTTTTTTTTGCTCTATCTAACCTGAAGGGGTTAATCCGACACATGTTGGCTATTAAGGCCTTGATTGTTGTAGCAATGTTTTTTACTTGTCTATAAATGTATTGTTTTTATATTTGTATATTCACCGATGAGTAAGGACCTCGTCCGAAACATGTCCGGTGGGATGCAATTGTTTTTAAAGATGTTCAAATAAAGCTGCTGTAAATATGGTCCAGTGGCCCTGGAGAATACTTTCTTTAAATCTGCAGACCTTGGAGGTGGACATGCAGAATTGGTAGGCGGACTTGGGAGTGGAGCGGGGGAGCAGCTACCCCACTACTAGTACAGCATAGAGTACAGTACTTACCGATAAAGATGAGCTTTAGGTAGCAGGACTCAGGATGCATTGTTCAATCTGGATCAGGTCCTGCAGTTACGGGGCCCATGTGACCCCGACCAATCAGCACCCAGAGTCAGAAGGCGGGACATGCTAACTCCAGGTGCTGATTGATCGCGGGTAACATGGGCTCCATGTGTTCATATCGCACTGTATTCCTGCTGCACTGGTGACTATTGTATCACTTTGCAATTGGCCAGTACTTATCAGCTGAGAGTGACACTACACTGAGTATTTCTATGCAGGTGTCAGCTGTGGCTTATTTTTTGATTAGGGCTTATATTTCAAACCTGTTTGAAAAAGCCTGAAAAACCCAGCTAGGGCTGATTTTTGGGGGTAGGGTTTATTTTTGGAGAAACATGGTAGTAGTCACTAAAATCTGCAGGGAAACATGTAGTTCTCAAATTCTCTTTAGTGCCACCATAAGGAAGATGAAAAATGTCATTATGCCCATTGAACTCGGTTTTCTGCTTGTTTATGTAGTGCACATATTGTACATGAGAGAAAGCTAATGCTCCAATGCTAATAATAATGTTGTAATTGACAGTAATAATAATAGAAATATTTATTTGTACATCAATGACATATTTTGCAGCAATTTATAACTCAGAAGATCCATGTACACCCAATACAATGTGAAAATATAGTCATCAGTCATGCCAGCCTCTGAGCAGCCTATACTGAATAGATCTCCAATTTATAATTCTCCTATATTGTGATTGTGCTGTTGACTTATGTAACCTTCAAGGACTAGGGAATTTTCCATTTTTGAGCTTTCTTTTTTTTAGTCACCTTTCTTCAAGGGCTATAACCTTTTTAATTTTTTTCATCTCCATAGATATGTGACTGCTTGTTATTTCCAGGTCAAGTTTTAGTTTTGAATAGTGCTGAAACATGGGAAATAAAATCCAAATACAATTAAATTATTAAAAAAAATGTAATACCACCATTGTTATTTGGGATTTGTGCTTAACGCCATGTGCTGACAAGCTAAAAGTGATGCAGAATTTTCTGCATCAAATCTGCATCTGCTTTTAGCAGCTATTACACAGGAAAAGTATTGCACTTTTGTTGGCTAATATCTGCATTTTTGATGCAGAAAAGTCTGCATCCATCCCTGCTGTCCCCGCCATGTAGTACAGTGCTTACCTTGCGCACCGGCAGGCACTTCTGGGTTTCGCCACGTCACACACCCTCTACCCACATTATGGGTGACGAAGCCAAAACACGGAAGTGTCAGCTAGAACATAAGGTAAGAGCATAAATTAATTGACCTGCTGCTTATTTTTACAGATCAAAGATCCTTAAAAATGTGCAGCTATTATGGTGCGCAAAAAGGCGCAAATGTCAGCATAGCACGGGCAAAGCCACACTGACTTTGCTGGCTGGCCAATATACCTTTCGTTTTTGCAGCACATCGTTACAATACATAGTACAAAATATGCTGCAAAAGCACCATCGTTGGCAATTAGCCTAAGGCATTAATTGTGCTGAGATAATAATTATTCAGGTCAGTCCGATTACATCAATAATAAACATGCATCTACTGTAATTTTTTCCATTTAAGGCATAATCACTGTTTAAATGTTTATTTAATAATTTTAAATAGACCCGATGCTATTGCATCGGGAGGGCAGTCTCTGTACCTGTCCCCCTTGTGCGCTCTCTCTACTCTGTGCTGTCTCTCCCCCTGTGCGCTCTCTCTTACTTGTGCCTTTCTCTCCGCTCTGTGTGCTCTCAGCCCTGTGTGCGCTATCTCTCCCCATGTCTCTGCCTCCCCCTTTGCCTCTGCCTCCCCTGTGTCCCTGCCTTTCCTGTGCCTTCTGCCTCCCCTGTGCGCCTGCCTCCTCTGTGCCTTCTGCCTCCCATGTGCTTGCCTCCCATCACTGAACCACCATAAAATGCTCACTACTGAGCCACCATACAGTGCTCACCCCTGAGCCACCGCACAGTGCTAACCACTGAGCCACTGCACAGTGCTAACCACTGAGCCACCGCACAGTGCTAACCACTGAGCCACTGCACAGTGCTAATCGCTGAGTCACTGAACACTTCTAACTACTGAGCCACCGCACACTTCTAACTACTGTGCCACCGCACAGTTCTAACCACTGAACCACCGTACAGTGCTAACTATGGTGCCACCATACATTGCTAACCACTGAGCCACCATATACACTACTAACCACTGAGCAACTGTATAGTGCTAAATACTAAGCCACTGTACAGTGCTAACCAATGAGCAACCATACAGTACTAGCCACTGAGCCACCACACAGTGTTAACCACGGAGCCACCACACAGTGCTAACCACAGAGCCACAGTACAGTTCTAACCACTGAACCACTGTACAGTGCTAACCATGGAGCCACCGCACAGTTTTAACCACTGAGCCACCACGCAGTTTTAACCACTGAGCTACCGCACAGTGCTAACCATGGAGCCACCATACATTGCTAACCACTGAGCTGCCATATGCAGTGCTAACCACTGAGCCACCATATGCAGTGCTAACCACTGAGCCACCATTTACAGTGCTAACCACT
The DNA here is from genome assembly GCA_033576535.1 of Allobates femoralis. Taxonomy (NCBI): domain Eukaryota; kingdom Metazoa; phylum Chordata; class Amphibia; order Anura; family Aromobatidae; genus Allobates; species Allobates femoralis. Next base: position 486,565,218 of record JARQOC010000005.1, read on the forward strand.
GAACCACCATATACAGTGCTAACCACTGAGCCACCGCACAGTGCTAACCACTGAGCCATCACAAAGTGCTAACCACTGAACCACTGCACAGTTCTAACCACTGAGCCACCACGCAGTTCTAACCACTGAGCCACCATATACAGTGCTAACCACTGAGCCACCATATAGTGCTAACCACTAAGCTACTGTAAAGTGCAGACCACTGAGCAACCATACAGTGCTGACTACTGAGCCACTGTACAGTGCTAACCATTGAGCCACCATGTACAGTGCTAACTACTGAGCCACCATATACAGTGTTAACCACTGAGCCACCGCACAGTGTTAACCAATGAGCCACCACACAGTTGTAACCACTGAGCTACCGCACAGTTCTAACCACTGAGCCACTGCACAGTTCTAATCACTCAATGAGTGGTGCCGTGCGGCTTTGAATCCCGCACTGCTCATTGGCTCAGCCGGTGGCAGCTCAGCCAATTAGTGGTGTCACGCGGCTTTAGCTGGGGATTTGAATCCAACGCCGCTCATTGGCTGAGCGCCTTGGCCGGTTCAAATCGTCCGCCAAAGATGCACGCCACCAGTCATTGGCTGATTGCTGCCGGTGGCGACCAATGAGCGCTGTTGACACAGGATTTAAATCATACTTCACTGATTGGTCACCACGGTTGGGGTGTGCAGCCAATTTGCGGTGCGGCTTTGTCGGAAGATTTCAATCCTGTTCCCTCATTGGCTGAGCACCAAAGGTTACCAATCAGCGAAGCGGGATTTATATCCCGTGCCAACAGCGCTGATTGGTCACTGCTGACCACGGCAATCAATCAGCAAAGCAGGAATTAAATCCCACATCAACAGCACTCAGTGAGCAGAGCCGTGTAGCTTTGACGAGGGATTTGAATCACGTGCCGCTCAAATCCCACACCAAAACCATGTGGCACCGCTCATTAGCTGAGCTGCCCCCGGCCGGCTGAGCCAATGCTAACGCCGCTGATCTCCTAATGGTAGTGGTGACGTATTTGTCACTTGTCACTATCCCACGATCCACTAACAGTGGCCGTGATGGATTGGTGGATAGCGACACAATCGCCAGAAGTGTATGACAGAGGCGATTGGCAATTATATGTATAGATAATGTAGAGCAAGCAATTTTAATTATCTCTCAAATATACTTTATCAGAGAATTCTGGTTGAAAATAATTCATAAACCTTCCACAAGGTGTCCCCACTGCACTGTGTGTAATGCAGACATATGTTCATTATCACTCAGATCCATCTTCACACTGAATATGGGCATGTAACCATATAAGAGAGGGGGCAGGGCCTACACTGTATGAAAGCTCCTGACTGCATCTGGTGATAATGTATCAGATTACGTCAGGCTACAGCACAGTGCAGAGCAGTGTCAGAATGTCAGGATCAGTGCAAACTCCTCTTTCCTTGGCACAAACTTTTGATCTGTCATCTGGCTCCACACAGCTCAGTCGAGATCTCTGTTAACTCATTCTCTGTTAGCACAGGATCTTTCTTACCATTTCTTTGCTGTCACATTGCACTGCTCCCTATCAGTTGATGGCCATGCCCACACAGCCACAAAATGCAGTTTTTAAAAGAGCACAGAAAATGTGAGAAAACCAGTCATATGGCACAAAAAAAGCATTAGCTTAGCTGCTGTGACCCCCCTCATTACCAACCAGTGCAGTATTTTTTTTTCATTGAAATGACATTCACACGTTAAACAGAAATTACATTATTATTATGTGAATGTGAAAACTGTTCCAATCTGGGCAATATATTGTGACATGTATGAAGTTTGAAGATGAATATTATTCACACTTTAAGTGTTGAAGAAAAATTCTGACTATTGTTTTAGAAATATTCTTGCTTTAACCAATTCACAGTATGTTGATGGTTGAAATATTCCAAAAAACGTATTAAAATGCTTAAAGGGAACCAACCACCTCAGATCACCCTAATACACAGTTAGTACATGTCCCTGCACCCTAAGGATACCTTTCCAGCACTGTTTTTGTGTAAAATCTTGCATTAGTATAACTCATATAAAGAGTTTATAAACTTACTAGCCTGGTGACTTCTGGGCGTATCCCTCCTTCTGTTATACTTCAGGGCTGTGCATTGCATGTCTGTGCTCCCCCTCCCTCTGTGCCTGCTGCCCTGCCCTGATGGGTGTGATCGTTATCTCCTCTGCACAGAGGGAGGGGGAGCACAGCCATGCAATGAATGCACAGTCCTGAAGTATAACAGAAGGAGGGATACGCCCAGAAGTCACCAGGCTAGTAAGTTTATAAACTCTTTATATCAGTTATACTAATGCAAGATTTTAGACAAAAACAGTGCTGGAAAGGTATCCTTAGCGTGCAGGGACATGTACTAACTGTGTATTAGGGTGATCTGAGGTGGTTGGTTCCCTTTAACTGCATGACATAATGGATAATTACTCCATTATCTTATGCAGTGAAGCAAATATTCTTGTCACCATTTTTCAAGACCTGTAAAATGTTTATTCTTTTGTTGATGGTGCTGAGTGAGGGCTTGTTTTTTGCATTGTGAGCTGACGGTATTATTGTTACCAATTTCTGCATGTAAGATGCTGTGATTTCTTTTTTTTACATTCTTATTAGAGAATCGAGCTGAAAAAAATGCTAATCTTTTTAAAGTGTTTACCTACTAGGTAATTGATTCTATATTTAAAAAATAAAATCTGACTTTTAAAAACAGCATTACCAAACATATATATATATATATATATATATATATATATATATATATACTGTTGGCCAAAAGTATGACACCCCTGCCATTCTGTCAGATAATACTCAGTTTCTTCCTGAATCACAAAATCTTTGGTATTATTATCTTCATTTAATTTGTCTTCAATGAAAAAAAACACAAAAAGAGTTGGCCTAAAGCCAAATTGGATATAGTTCCACACCAAACATAAAAAGGGGGTGGACAAAAGTATTGGCACTGTTAGAAAAATCATGGGATGCTTCTCTAATTTGTGTAATTAACAACACCTGTAACTTACCTGTGGCACCTAAAAGGTGTTGGCAATAACTAATTCACACTTGCAGCCAGTTGACATGGATTAAAGTTGACTCAACCTCTGTTCTGTGTCCTTGTGTGTACCACATTGAGCATGGAGAAAAGAAAGAAGACCAAAGAACTGTCTGAGGACTTGAGAAACCAAATTGTGAGGAACCAAAAGCAATCTCAAGGCTACAAGTCCATCTCCAAAGACCTGAATGTTCCTGTGTCTACAGTGCGCAGTGTCATCAAGAAGTTTAAAGCCCATAGCACTGTGGCTAATCTCCCTAGACGTGGACGGAAAACAAAAATTGACAAGAGATTTCAACGCAAGATTGTGCGGATGGTGGATAAAGAACCTCGACTAACATCCAAACAAGTTTAAGCTGCCCTGCAGTCCGAGGGTGCACCAGCGTCAACCCGTACTATCCGTTGGTGTCTGAATGAAAAGGGACTGTATGGTAGGATACCCAGGAAGACCCCACTTCTTACCCGAGACATAAAAAAGCCAGGCTGGAGTTTGCCAAAACTTACCAGAGAAAGCCTAAAACATTTTGGAATAATCATCTCTCTTTTTAGGCAAAGGCACCAACACAGAGTTTGCAGGAGAAAAAAAAGAGGCATTCGAAGAAAAGAACACGGTTTCTACAGTCAAACATGGTGGAGGTTCCCTGATGTTTTGGGGTTGCTTTGCTGCCTCTGGCACTGGACTGCTTGACCGTGTGCATGGCATTATGAAGTCTGAAGACTACCAACAAATTTTGCAGCATAATGTAGGGCCCAGTGTGATAAAGCTGGATCTCCCTCAGAGGTCATGGGTCTTCTAGCAGGACAATGACCCAAAACACACTTCAAAAAGCACTAGAAAATGGCTTGAGAGAAAGCACTGGAGACTTCTAAGGTGGCCAGCAATGAGTCTAGACCTGAATCCCATAGAACACCTGTGGAGAGATCTAAAAATGGCAGTTTGGAGAAGGCACCCTTCAAATATCAGGGATCTGGAGCAGTTTGCCAAAGAAGAATGGTCTAAAATTCCTTTAGCGCATAGTAAGAAAGTCATTGATGGTTACCGGAAGCGGTTGATTGCAGTTATTTTTGCTAAAGGTTGTGCAACCAAGTATTAGGCTAAGGGTGCCAATACTTTTGTCTGGCCCATTTTTGGAGTTGTGTGTGAAATTATCAATGTTTTGCTTTTTGCTTCATCCTCTTTTGTGTTTTTTCATTGAAGACAAATTAAATGAAGATAATAATACCAAAGAATTTGTGATTGCAATCATTTTCAGGAAGAAAGTGAGTATTATCTGACAGAATTGCAGGGGTGTCAATACTTTTGGCCAACACTGTATATGTAATAAAAATGTTATATTTTTTTTCACATTATTTTTGTCAACTTAAAGGATTTCAGACTGTGATCATTTAATCTCCTATAATATACAGTCATATGAAAAAGTTTGGGCACCCCTCTTAATCTTACTCTTTTTTTTTTGTTTAAAATTGTTTTTTTGCAACAGCTATTTCAGTGTGATTTATGTAATAACTGATGGACACAGTAATATTTCAGGTTTGAAATGAGGTTTATTGTACTAACAAAAAATGTGAAATATGCATTATTTCAAAATTTGACAGGTGCCAAAGTATGGGCACCCTTCTGATTTTTATGATTTGAATACTCCTAACTACTTTTTACTGACTTACTGAAGCACTAAATTGGTTTGTAACCTCATTGAGCTTTGTACTTCATAGCCCGGTGTATCCAATCATGAGAAAAGCTATTTCAGGTTTCCACTTGCAAGTTGTTCTCCTAGTTGCATCTTCTCTGAGGAGTGGCATCATGGGCTCCTCAAAACAGCTCTCAAATGATCTGAAAAAAAAAAGATTAAAATGCAAACAAGGAAGGAAAAGATGGGGCACTACCTTCTGGGGGAACTCCAACTAGGAGGTGAACAACAGACGCCACAGAGATCTCTTCGGGTGCCAGCAAAGCAAAATCAAGTCCAGAAACAGTTAAGTATGAAGAAAAAAGCTGAACTCACCAGAGAAGATGAAAACGCGGTCCTTTATTAGGGTTGCCAAAACATATTGCAGGGAGGGGGAGAGACCAGAGTGACTACGGCACTGTTTCGGGCTCTCGCCCTTCAACGGGTCACAGGTGGCCGGTGATGCCTGCTCTGACCTTATATAGGTGGAGCTGGACCGCCCTCATGACGTCACAGCCGGCCGGTCATAATGAGCACACAAGTGCACGTTAAAAACATTACACAACTAACAGAAAGTAAACAAAGGAAGATCATCAGTTATTGTATGTACAAATATCTGCATTAATTATGCATAATCGCATGCTTACATAATACTGGGCAGAGGACTGCTGCGGCGTCCGAGCGCACCAATACTTCCGGGTCATGTGAGCAAGTCACCTGACTCAGTCAGGTGACCGCGAAGAGGGGAAACGTGATTGGATACCGCTCCCTAGACTGACTGCGCATGCGCGCGGTCGCCTCAGCAAAGAGGCAGCGTCAGTAGGTTTACTGGCGTTGTCAGGGAGATAGTAGAGCCAATCAGAAGGGCAGTAAAAAGCAAAAAGGGATATATGACAAGATTTAAGTAAAGAGTTAATACCCAATTTAGCAATAACTCCTACAATTTCAAAGAGGCTATAGCAACAAAAATAAAGTGCAAACACTCCCATTATTAAACTTTTAGCTAAAGTCACATGAGGCAAATAATGCCTACTGCAAATCCCATATTAAAGCCCACATCCCCTCTTTCTAGCTCGTACATCTAAGATTTATATATAGGAAAAGAAAAAAACTCCACAATTTAGCGTACGCAAAGGGATGCTACATTACTGACCATGAAGCGATACAGTCGGACACCGCCAGAAGTCCACTAAACGAAGGACAGGAGAGAAAAAAAGGATTAAAAACAATGATCCAAAACAACTTATATACAAATCAGGAGGCACAAATCGTTATTAACCCCCTATATTTTTTTGTACTAAAGTGATGTTAACAAGGTATATAGCAACAACTATCAGCTCAAGAAGGTCATATATCTATGAATACTATACAGTTCAAAGAAAACCAATCTTCTATCACCTTACAAAAACACGGCCATGTCCAGTTTGTCATTTAAGCCAAGGGCACCCTGGGCATTCAGCTCTAGGATCCACTTGGCCTCAAGTTGTTAAGGATGTTCTTAAGGATGTGACAAACAGGGAGGACAAATTTGAAGAACAAGCAGATACTCTAGAATCAGACCTTCTATGTAGAGGTTACCCAGTGGGGGTTTTGAAAAAAGCTAGAGAGAAAGCAAAGACTCACATCCTTAAGAACAGCCTTGATAGTTCAACAGCTAGTCATGCTTTTAAAAATAAATCTAGGCCCTTCTATTTCAACTTTAAACACCGCCCTATGTTCAGGAATATTATGGCTGCTATTAAACGACATTGGCATGTCGTTGAGACAGATAGAACTCTTTCTAAATTGACCCCGGTATCTGTTGTCACGTATAGAAGATGTAAAAATTTAGGGGACCTGTTGGTCCAAAAAAGACTTTGTGCCTTGAACAACACTAAGAACTGGTTAGGAAAGAAACGGCTACAAGGTAATTTTAAATGTGGGCACTGTAATTGGTGTCCGCAGTTAGCCACAGGTAGTCATCTTGAATTAGGTGGCTAAAGAATTAAGATCAATTCTTTCATTAACTGTTGCACCAAATGGGTAGTGTATGCCATTTGGTGCCCCTGCAAAAGGTTCTACGTGGGCAAGACCATTCATTAGGCCCATGTGTGTCAGGGCAAGAGAACATTTTAGTTCTATATTAAAAAACAAGGGGTCCCCGAGATTAATTCAACACGTTAATGATATGCATGATGGAGATGCTGGGGTCCTTAAGTTTGCCGGGATTGCTAATCCACCCCCTTCTAATAGAGGGGGTGATCAGCATAAACGCTTATTACAACTTGAGGCCAAGTGGATCCTAGAGCTGAATGCCCAGGGTGCCCTTGGCTTAAATGACAAACTGGACATGCCCGTGTTTTTGTAAGGTGATAGAAGATTGGCTTTCTTTGAACAGTATAGTATTCATAGATATATGACCTTCTTGAGCTGATAGTTGTTGCTATATACCTTGTTAACATCACTTTAGTACAAAAAAATATAGGGGGTTAATAACGATTTGTGCCTCCTGATTTGTATATAAGTTGTTTTGGATCATTGTTTTTAATCCTTTTTTTCTCTCCTGTCCTTCGTTTAGTGGACTTCTGGCGGTGTCCGACTGTATCACTTCATGGTCAGTAATGTAGCATCCCTTTGCGTACGCTAAATTGTGGAGTTTTTTTCTTTCCCTATATATAAATCTTAGATGTACGAGCTAGAAAGAGGGGATGTGGGCTTTAATATGGGATTTGCAGTAGGCATTATTTGCCTCATGTGACTTTAGCTAAAAGTTTAATAATGGGAGTGTTTGCACTTTATTTTTGTTGCTATAGCCCCTTTGAAATTGTAGGAGTTATTGCTAAATTGGGTATTAACTCTTTACTTAAATCTTGTCATATATTCCTTTTTGCTTTTTACTGCCCTTCTGATTGGCTCTACTATCTCCCTGACAACGCCAGTAAACCTACTGACGCTGCCTCTTTGCTGAGGCGACCGCGAGCATGCGCAGTAAGTCTAGGGATCGGTATCCAATCACGTTTCCCCTCTTCGCGGTCACCTGACTGAGTCAGGTGACATGCTCACATGACCCGGAAGTATTGGTGCGCTCGGACGCCGCAGCAGTCCTCTGCCCAGCATTATGTAAGCATGCGATTATGCATAATTAATGCAGATATTTGTACATACAATAACTAATGATCTTCCTTTGTTTACTTTCTGTTAGTTGTGTAATGTTTTTAACGTGCACTTGTTTCAACCAGAGCTGGGGTGCGTGAGGTACTCGGTCACCGGGGCTTCTGTGTGGGATGTCACGGGTGGTCGGTATCCCCGGTGCCGTGCCCTGGCGAACAACTGTACCAGGTGTTGATGGTAAACGGTGGGGGTGAAAGGGGTTATTTACAGGGGAACGTGACGCCACCTGTAGAGTCCGGTAAGGTGGTACCGGCGCTGCCAGCCGGCCGCTGAGGTGATGGAGGGGGCAGCAGTGTGTGGTACAGCTCCCCACAGGTGGAGCTTTACCTCAGGGCAGCTATGATGGTGATGAGACGGTGAGGGAGGACAGTGATGGTAAATGGTGGTACAGTTCTTACCCCTCTGCTGTAGATGTTGATGATGTTACGTCCTTTGAGCTGCGGCAGGAAGAATAACAGAAACCGTTTCCATTTTAACTTTGCTTTACTCGGTACCGGCTGATGGCATAACAATACACGGTACAGTTTGGTTTAGGGTGTTGTTACCAAGTCAGGATTTCTCTTAAGGAGTCTTTAGATGTTCTTTCTCTGTCTTTCAGGGTTTCTATTCTCTTTCCAGATCTTTTTCTCTTTCCCACCTTTGAAGAGCTCCCCCGCCAGTCCTACGGTCTGTTTCTAGGAGATAAGGTCTGTCCACTACCCGGTCCGGACAGGGCAACCCAAGACATCAAAGTTCCCTTCCAGCACCGACGTAAATGTCTGTCCCTTTTTATTTCTCCTAGTGTCCTGAACCGGTTTTCAGTCCTGAGGGGAGAGGTACCTTTGTGGTGCTGTCAGCAACCCGGTCCTGTTGGGCCTGCAGCTCGTCGGCTTCGCAGTCAGGGCTGAACTCCTGGCTGCCTCGGTCGTCCGTGTCACCTGTGTACCCTCAACATGACCAGCTGGCTCCTACCAGTTCTGGTCCGTTGCCATCTGTCCTGGGCCCCCTCATAAAGATGGGGTACCCTCCACTCAGCTAAGCTGCCAGGCGTGACCACACTGTCTGCCTTCCCAAGCCGTCTGAGGTAAATTCTTAACTGTCACTCTGCTCTATCCTAAGCTCTGCCCACCACCTGTGGAACCTACCATATTCCCAGTTCCCCCTACACTAAATGGTGCGGTCCTAAGTGAGTGCTAAAAATAGACTCCATAAGATTTAAATCGTAACCTGGCAACTTACAAGGAAAAACACATTTTATATTCAAGTGTAATACCACTCTGTGGCGCATACCCGCAGGGGCGCCACACACTTGTGTGCTCATTATGACCGGTCGGCTGTGACGTCATGAGGGTGGTCCAGCTCCACCTATATAAGGTCGGAGCAGGCATCACCGGCCACCTGTGACCCGTTGAAGAGCGAGAGCCCGAAACGTGCCGTTGTCACTCTGGTCTCCCCCCGTCCCTGCAATATGTTTTGGCAACCCTAATAAAGGACCGCGTTTTCATCTTCTCTGGTGAGTGCAGCTTTTTTCTTCATACTTAACTGTTTCTGAAAAAAAAAGATTGTTCAACATAGTTGTTCAGGAGAAGGATACAAAAAGTTGTCTCAGAGATTTAACCTGTCAGTTTCCACTGTGAGGAACATAATAAGGAAATGGAAGACCACAGGGACAGTTCTTGTGAAGGCCAGAAGTGGCAGGCCAACAAAAATATCAGAAAGGCAGAGAAGAAGAATGGTGAGAACAGTCAAGAACAATCCACAGACCACCTCCAAAGACCTGCAGCATCATCTTGCTGCAGATGGTGTCACTGTGCATCGGTCAACAATACAGCGCACACTGCACAAGAAGAAGCTGTATGGGAGAGTGATGCGAAAGAAGCCGTTTCTGCATGTACGCCACAAACAGAGTCGCCTGAGGTATGCAAAAGCACATTTGGACAAGCCAGTTCCATTTTGGAAGAAGGTCCTGTGGACTGATGAAACAAAGATTGAGTTGTTTGGTCATACAACAAGGCGTTATGCATGGCGCCACATAAACATAGCATTCCAAGAAAATCACTTGCTACCCAATGTCAAATTTGGGGGAGGGTCCATTATGCTTTGGGGCTGAGTGGCCAATGACGGCACCGGGAAACTTGTTAAAGTTGAGGGTCGCATGGATTCCACTCAGTATCAGCAGATTCTTGAGAATAATGTTCAAGAATCAGTGTCAAAGTTGAAGTTACGCCGGGAATGGATCTTTCAGCAAGACATTGATCCAAAACATGATTGAACATCTGTGGGATGTTTTGAAGCGGGCTGTCCATGCTCGGCGACCATCAAACTTAACTGAACTAGAATTGTTTTGTAAAGAGGAATGGTCAAAAATACCTTCATCCAGGATCCAGGAACTCATTAACAGCTACAAGAAGCGACTAGAGGCTGTTATTTTTGCAAAAATTGGATCTACTAAATATTAATGTCACTTTTCTGTTGAGGTGCCCATACTTTTGCACCTGTCAATTTTTGAAATAATGCATATTTGATATTTTCGGTTAGTACAATAAACCTCATTTCAATCCTGAAATAGTACTGTGTCATTCAGTTATTACATATATCACACTGAAATAGCTGTTGCAAAAAACCAATTTTAAACAAAAAAAAAAGAGTAAGATTAAGACTGGTGCCCAAACTTTTTAATATGACTGTATGCTGTAATATCACAGTATTTCAGTATATAGTGAAAATCTTGGTTACTGATGGAGCTTAGCCTATAGAACTCATCACCAGAAACAACTGTTAGGCTATGTTCACACTAGATGTTTTTAATCCATTTTTGGTGCTGCATTTTTTAAAACTGCACTAAAAACTGATCAGTCTCTGCGTCTGCCAGCAAAGTGAATGTGATTTTCAACTTGCTGTGCTGAAAGCAGAGTTTTTGACTGCTGTGTTTTTGGCACCCCACTGGTCGGGATGCCACGTAGGGGTACTGCACCCATAAAAGAGTGTGTAGTATTTCTGTGACTAGGGAATTGGGATGCCACACATAGAACCCTCACACAACACATCCACACACACCCTAGGTAGGGGACCGTGGGTGGACCAACTGTGGGAAGGACCCAGTCCCATGGGAGGAGTGACGGGGTGGAAAAGTGTGTGGGTGGGAGGAGAGTTAGGCTGTTCTGAGAGAGCTCCATTGGAGAGTGTGGAGTGCAGGATGGCACAGAAGCCGTCAGGAAGGAAGGGGATCCTAAGGGCACAAGGTAGTGCAGTGCGCCTGAATCCGGACCGACTACGTCTACCAAGCGGAGGCATCTGTCCAAATACAGAGGACCGACTCTGAGCATGGTGCGGGTGTCTATCTCCAAACCGACGAACCGGAGGCCTGAGCTTCTAGAGGAAGTCGCGGCCGACCCTCGGCACATCCAGGAAAAGGCACCGTAAGGGTATGGGGGACCCAGAGAAGAGACCTCCACAGATAGATCTGTAGGACCTGGCTTCAGGGTCTGCGTGCGGGAGTGCTGAGGGAGGCAGGAGAGAGTGCAGGAAGGGTACCGGACAGGAACAGCAGGCATTCCACTGAGGGTCCTGAGTAAAGCATCCTAATCCCCAGTGACTAGCTAGGCCAGGCAGACCCGAAAATACTGTGTTATCAAAGAGCTGCCAGTAAACTTGTACAGAGTAAAAAGACTGTGTGGCGTCCTTTTGTATCTCCACCCGAGATGCCGCCAACTGCAACAGAATGGAGGAGGACAAGAGACAAGGCATGGTGTAGCTGCATGCCTGTGTGAAATCACTAACTTCCACTACTGCCCCAGGGATCCTGCTCCACCTTTAGGGAGCGTAGCCATCTAGTTGCTCCACCATCACCCCGGAGGTGTCTGTCCCGCAGCGCCGGTAACATTTCCAGAACCGTAGGTGGCATCACGAATCATCTTTTCTTTTATTCCATTGACGTAAACCCCACCAGGGCCATGGGACCGGGCAACAGGCCCCGTGACATCCCCTGTGAACTATAACACCAGGGACTGGGTACCCCACGTTAGCAGTGCAGAAAGCTCATTGAGAAAATAATGAGCATGTAAATTATTGCTCTGTTTTTCTGTTACACTTTCAACATAACAAACGCTTCAATTAATTACTGTTCCCGATAATTACACAGCGAGCCCTGATGATGTCTTCCTTCCAGGCATCGGCAAGACCTGCGGGTATAGTCCAGATATTGGGTAAGTAGATGCTATTAAGTTCCAAACAAATTTAACCTATACTGAGGGTGCATTTGTGTCAGTGTAAACTATCCATCCACATTTGAATGAATTGAAATGCTATATTAGGAGACCAAAATTCTTCGGGGAAAGCATCTTGTTGACAAATCAGACCAAAATAGAGATTTTTGGTAAAGTACATCATTCTACTCTTTACTGAATATGGAATGAGACCTACAAAGAAAAGAACACAATGCCTACAGTAAAATATGATGGAGCTTCTAAAATGTTTTGGGGTTCTTTTGCTGCCTCTGACACTGGGCGCCTTAATTGTGTGCAAGGCATCAGGAAATCTGAAGATTACCCTAAGAATTTTGAGTCACAATGTAGTGCCCATTGTCAAAAAACTGGGTTTGGCTGAGGTCATGCTTGAGCCCTGGATTCGTTAAAAGCATTAGTTTTTCAACTTATATAAAATAGGAAGGGGGAACAAGAGGCGCAATAGTGCCCTATCACTCAGACACTAAGAGATGAGAGGTATATTGTCAAAACCACTCACCTATTCCAGTTGTGATGACCTACAACTGGCTTGAAGGCATATAATCAATACCGGCTGCTGCAGGACCTCCACCAACCACTCGCACGTGGGAAGACTCTCAGGAAGCTGGGAAAAGGTGTGTGACAGTCCGCGCCACCGGGTACCAAAGAAATCACCTGGGATGCAGGAAGTTATTTCAAGCTTTGTCTTTATTCTCCAACATGTTTCAGCGCTCCACCTGGCGCCTTCCTCAGGGATCATATCCGTTTTTCAAGAATTCTAAGTTGAAAAACTAGGAAAAGGTGTGTGACAGTCCGCGCCACCGGGTACCAAAGAAATCACCTGGGATGCAGGAAGTTATTTCAAGCTTTGTCTTTATTCTCCAACATGTTTCAGCGCTCCACCTTCACCTCCACCTTCACCTCCACCATCATATCCCTGAGGAAGGCGCCAGGTGGAGCGCTGAAACATGTTGGAGAATAAAGACAAAGCTTGAAATAACTTCCTGCATCCCAGGTGATTTCTTTGGTACCCGGTGGCGCGGACTGTCACACACCTTTTCCTAGTTTTTCAACTTAGAATTCTTGAAAAACGGATGGTTTTAATGGATCCATAGGCTCCCATGCAAAAAACGCAGTGTCAAAATGCACTGCTAAAAAACGCTATGCATTCTTTTACTGCATCCAAAAACGCTGCTAGCAGCATTTTTGGGAGCAGTAAAAAAAAGCATAGCAAACGCATCCGTTAACGCATGGTACATATAGGTATCATGTGTTAACGCATAGCGTTTTTTGAATGCAAACATGCCAAATATCTAAAAACTGAATCAGGTTTTGATAAGGCAGAAAAACTGACTGTCAAGTGTATCCCCAGCCTTTGCATCCTAGGTCGTTGGTCTTCCAGCAAGACAATTACCTTAAACATACTTCAAGAAGCCTCCAGAAATGGATAGAAATAAAGTGCTGCAGAGTTCTGAAGTGGTTATCTACAAGTCTGGATCTAAATCCCATTGATCACCTGTGGAGAGATCTTAAAATTGCTGTTGGGAGAGGATGCCTTCAAATATGAGAGACCTGGAGCAGTTTATAAAAGAAGACTCCAAAATTCCAGCTGAGAGGTGTAAAGGCCGCTTTACACGTCGTGATATTGCAACCCAACTACCATAAAAAGTCACGTGGTACGGGCGTTGCAGTTGATATCGTTCGTGCGTTGTGTCGTGTAAATGGGCAACGCGACTCAAAAACTATGCAACTACAATATCGTTTTTGGATTGTGCATGCTCTTCAACCGTGCAATATTGGCTTGACGATCTGGCAGGATCGTGCTGTGTGACAGCGCAACTACGATTTAGAGCGCAACTTCCCCTATTCACTCCAATGTTAATTGGTCGTTCCCTGAGTTGCTCAGGCACAGTGTGAAAAAGGGGCGTACAACATCGTAGTTGCGTTGCCTGTCGATATCTCCCTGTGTAACATCTCCTATGTGATCTTAGACAAGTGCCAAAAACGTGCGCACTCCCGTGAAATCGTATGCAATATCGGAATGATATTGCGATGTGTAAAGCTGACTTGCGAATCTTGTAGATGGATATAGGAAGGGATTGATTGTAGTTATTTAATCCAAAGGGTGTGCAATAGGGATGAGCGAGTCCTAAAAGATTCGGAATCGCAAGACCCCAACGAGTCCGAGTCAAGGACTCGGGACTCGTTGCGAGTCCAATGTTAATGAATAGGGAACCGAGTAATAGTGAATAATGACATTTACAACTCGCTGATGTGTCTCTGAAAGTGTGCGAGTCCAAACTCGCTGTTTTTTCTCTTATTTTGAGGCTTGGAGCCAATGTTGCGAGGGAAGCGATTCGCCAGCACACCCCATGCTTTAAGGAAACAGGAAACGAGTCGTGCTGACAGGCGCACACACAGAGCGATCCATTCATCAGTGCAATCATGGCAGCAGGCCGTGGCACGGTGAACACACTGCATCTTATTGCACTTGTGGAGGCTCGTCCATTTCTATGGCTCCCTACAGATCCTGACTATGGGGATACGACCCAAATTAATACAGCCTGGAGAGAGATCGCCCAAGAGATGTTCCCTGCGTTCCATCGGAGTGACCATGAGGAACAGAGCAATCTAAGTAAGTTAAATGAGTTCACACGTTATATATTGCATTTACTGTATATATACTCGTGTATAAGCCGACCCGTGTATAAGCCGACCCCCCTATTTTTGCCCCCAAAAACTGTGAAAACATATTGACCGCCATCCTGGTATACAGCGGCTATCACTGGTAGACAGCCCCCCAGCAGAGTATACACCTCCCCCTGCAGAGTGTACAGGCCCCCAGAAGGGTATACATGCCCCCATATTGTGGTATACAGGCAGGGGCGGACTGGCCCAGGTGCCACGGGTCATGCGGCTGCAGGAGCCTGAATAATCCGCATGTCCCTGAAGCAGCAGGCGGAAACGGAAGCTCCTGGCCGCGCGATGACGTCATCAGCGCGCGGCTGCGTCCGGGAGTGAGCGTCTGTGAGTGGCGTGCGGCTGCGACTGTTAGCGAGCGGCTGTGAGGAGCGCGAGGCTGCGGCTGGGAGCGAGCCATAGGAGAAGGCGGGAGCTGCGGTGACTGTGAGGCGGCCGCCAGTCATCACCCCCCAACCCCCGTCCTCACCTGTGTCGGGCCGGTGAGGGAGGGTTGCGACCCAAACTGTAGGGTGCCAGTCAGTCCCTGTATACAGGGCCCTCAGTGTGTGTACAGGCCCCCCCAGCAGTGGGTATACAGGGCCCCCAGCAGTGGGTAGACAGTGGCCCAGTGGGTTTACAGGGCCCCCAGCAGTGTGAATACAGGGCCCCCATAGCAGGGTATACAGGACCCTGAATGTGTTATCATGCTCCACCGCATAGTTGCCTATATTTGGATGGGGTCACAACAGTAGACTTAGTTTAAGGTCTGATCCTCCTGGCTCTTTCGGCCAAGGGGTTGGGTGTATATAAATACCACTAATGACCAGAGTCTGGTGCCCGCACTATTACATTCTCTATGCGTTGACATGTGTCCTGCTTCATTTGTGATTGTGGCCACGTGAGCTGAATGTCCGTAATGCTGTTGATGATGTTCCACACTGTCGTGTCACTGTGCCTTGTATACACATTACACACACAAAATGAATAAAATGTTATTCTTGATTTGTACACATACTTTTGTTGTTTCAAATATTACACATCTCTAAACCCGGTTTGAAATCATTTCACAGTTGACCATCTTAAAAAACGGTGGAGGAGCTGCCGGGACCAGCATAAGAAGCAGTACCGGCAGTACTCAGAGAGAGAACCGGGAGCCGCTCCATTGCTGAACCACTACCACTTTTACGAGCGGCTGTCCTTCCTTCACCCGGTGGCCCGTATGCCAAGGTATGTGTCTGCAGCACTGTTGTGTACATTTAGTATTATTTATTAATATATACATTAGGTTCCAATTCGGCTCTGTGGGTAGCAGAGTATACACGTGGCTCTGTGGGTAGCAGAGTATACAGGCGGCTCTGTGGGTAGCAGAGTATACAGGCGGCTCTGTGGGTAGCAGAGTATACAGGCGGGTCTGAGGTAGCAGAGTATACAGGCGTCTCTGTGGGTAGCAGAGTATACAGGCGGGTCTGTGGGTAGCAGAGTATACAGGCGTCTCTGTGGGTAGCAGAGTATACAGGCGGGTCTGTGGGTAGCAGAGTATACAGGCGGGTCTGAGGTAGCAGAGTATACAGGCGTCTCTGTGGGTAGCAGAGTATACAGGCGGGTCTGTGGGTAGCAGAGTATACAGGCGTCTCTGTGGGTAGCAGAGTATACAGGCGGGTCTGTGGGTAGCAGAGTATACAGGCGGGTCTGAGGTAGCAGAGTATACAGGCGTCTCTGTGGGTAGCAGAGTATACAGGCGGGTCTGTGGGTAGCAGAGTATACAGATGGCTCTGTGGGTAGCAGAGTATACAGGCGGGTCTGTGGGTAGCAGAGTATACAGGCGGCTCTGTGGGTAGCAGAGTATACAGGCGGGTCTGTGGGTAGCAGAGTATACAGGCGGGTCTGTGGGTAGCAGAGTATACAGGCGGGTCTGAGGTAGCAGAGTATAAAGACGGCTCTGTGGGTAGCAGAGTATATAGGTGATGAGAATAGGGTTAATAGATGGTGCTACAGTGTTGGGGCGTGCTAGAGAGAGCAGAGATCCGATTACTGCCATCATTACTGACCTTATTAAAGATAGCGGCCGCAGCTAAATGACATCATGGCAAAGGTAAACATGGGGTGTGGTTAGCTGCAGGAGGTTAGTGAGAGGTGTGGGTTGTTTGGCAGAGGGCGTGGTGTGGGGCGTGGTGAGCGCGGCTCCTGCGTCAGATACGCTGCGAGCGCGGACCCGCGGCACATCTCCAGGAGCAGAGGACGTGTCCGGTACGTCCGTAGCCCCCGGCCTCCCCGTTGTCCGCACACACAGCCCCGCTGTGACCTCTGCAGTGTCACAGGCCCCGGCGGGCGGCTGTCATCTCCTCCTGACACTGACCTCCTCCTGATTTGATTGTCTGTGTTGTCCCCCCCCCGCTGTCAGCATCAGTGATCTGCTAAGACCTGTGGGTGCACAGACGGGGGAAGTACAAATGCCAGCATGCCGGGGCGGATGGGGCGCTGTGAGGGGCGCAGGTCTTGCTGTGAGCGGAGGGCGCGAGGCCGCTTGAGAAAATGCTATAGCGGCTGTGTGAGTTAAGCGTCTGCGGCTCGCGAAGGCGCATACGCGTCTCCGCTCGCAGTGACCCTAAGGAGTTTGGGATTCGGCTACAGTGCCGGAATTTCAAACTCCCGATTATATAAATAGATTATATATATATATATTGTATACCTTTGATATAACCTAAAAGTTTTGTGAATTAAGTATGTCAAGTTAAAAGTGAAGTCAGGGGGACTTTTTTTTTTCATGTGAACCATTGGTGTTATTGATCGTCTAGATTAGATGGGATGGGGGGGGGTGGGTGGTAATCAGGGGGTGAAAAATTATGTATTAGTATGGAATTAGCAAAGAAAGTCACGTATTCCTTTATGTTATGTACAGTTGGTTATTCTTTCATAATAATAACAAATATCTGATTAAGAATACACAGATACACAGAGTCTAAAAAGCGTGCAACTTAATGTTTGACCTATGTTTTTGTTTCCAAATGCAATGCATTCACCAAATTTTTTTTTACTTTACCCACAGAGAAGCTTACTACAGAGGGCGGCGTGCTGTTAACCCTCCACCGCCAAACAGAAGGCGGCGTGGAGAAAATCGACCACCACCACCACGGCCGGCGCCACCACCACCACCGCCGTCGCCGCCGCCACCACCACCACCACCAGCATCGCCGCCAGCAGCGCCAGGGCCAGCACCACCACCGCCGCCACCAGCGGCCGGGCCAGCACCACCACCGCCACCACCAGCGGCAGGGCCATCAACACCACCACCGCCGTCGCCGCCACCACCACCGCCACCAGCGGCAGGGTCAGCACCACCACCCGCCCCACCAGCGGCAGGGCCAGCACCACCACCGCCACCACCAGCGGCAGGGCCAGCACCACCACCGCCACCACCAGCGGCAGGGCCAGCACCACCACCGCCCCCACCAGCGGCAGGCCCAGGTTATGGTCCGATCCCGGGGTCAGCACATTTAGGTGTTCAACAGAGTAATGCTGACTTTGCCCGCAGTATTATACCATTCATGGATAATATTCCATTTGACAGGCTACTGCGGGCAAGGTCAGCATTACAGATAGTGCTGGAAGCCTGTCAGCCAAATATCGACCCAGGTGATGTGTTCCAATATTTGGATGGGTGGAAAATATCGGCCTCTAACAGGCTAGGCAGGCCCACAACACGGGACAGCCAGGTGCCACCCCACAGGGCTTTGCCTCACTGCCAGTGGCCAGCTAACAGGGACCTACCACCGTTCCCTACACCTGTTCAGAGGATCCACCCTGAAGGGTTCGGCCAGGCCATACGTGGGGCCCTTGACCTTTTGCAAGACGGACAGCCCACCTACCAGGACCTGTAGGGCTCCATTTGTTG
This sequence comes from Allobates femoralis, assembly GCA_033576535.1. Taxonomy (NCBI): domain Eukaryota; kingdom Metazoa; phylum Chordata; class Amphibia; order Anura; family Aromobatidae; genus Allobates; species Allobates femoralis. The sequence goes on from JARQOC010000005.1 coordinate 486,583,883, forward strand.
GGTAATACCTTAATTGTAAAAGGTAGTATTTTTGGGAATGTCCAAACAGTGCTGCCATTTTGTTATTGAAACACAGTTTTAAAAACCAGCTTTGTGTCTGGTTTTTTTCAAGGAATGAATGTGTAGTTTTTTTTGTGGTTGGGCTTCAAGTCATCATAATTATTATAATTATTTATTTATATAGCGCCCATAGGTTCCATGGCGCTTTACATGAGGAAAAGGTAGACAAGGACAAGTACAATAAACATAGACAATAAGGTAATACAGGTACAATAGTAGAGGACCCTGTACGCGTGGGCTCACATTCTACGAGGGGTGGGTGGGGATACAATAGGGTGGGGAAGGTGTTGGTCCTGGGGCGTGTAGCGGGGTCTCATGGCAGGTTGTAGGCCTGTCGGAAGAGGTGAGTCTTTAGAAGTATCTTTAAGGTTCAGAGGGTAGGCGACTGACTGATGAGGTGGGGCAGGGAGTTCCATAGCATGGCGGATGACCGGGAGAGAAATCCTGTATGCGGTTGTGGGAAGAGGAGATGAGGGTGGACTGTAGGACAAGTTCTTGGGATGAACGCAGGTTGCGTGAGGGATGGTATCGGGAGATCATGTCGGAGATGTATGGTGGGGATAGGTTGTGTAAGGCTTTGAATGTCATGGTCAGTGTTTTAAAGTGAGCTCTCTGTGGGCCGGAGGGGCCAGTGAACGGCTTGGCAGAGGGGGTAGGCAGGGGAGTAGCGTGAGGACAGATGGATTAGTCGGGCAGCAGAGTTTAGTATAGATTGGAGAGGTGCAAGAGAGTTGGCAGGGAGACCTATGCGAAGGAGGTTGCAGTAGTCAAGGCGGGAGATGATGAGGGCATTTATGAGTGTTTCAGCAGTGTCAGGATTGAGGAACGACCAAATTGGTTAAATATTTTTGAGTTTGAGTCACAGGGACTTGGTTAGGGACTACAGGTGGGGCTTGAAGGAGAGGGAGGAGTCAAGGATTACCCCGAGACATTTGGCGTGGGGGACAGGGGAGAGAGCATCATTAGCAAGTACTTTACGGCCCGCATGGCGCATGAAGTCACCTTGGTTACTAAGTGTCAAATCATGACTCCACATACAACTGTTGCTGACAAACAGTGCCTGTGTTTGGGGGGTTACTTTATGCCTCGCTATGGCAACAAGACTATGAACACACATGTGAGAGGCTGGGACGTCTACATGCTACACATCGCGTCTACGCGTTTTGTATGGAGCGTACAGTGGGACCCTTCAACAGGCTACAGCAGGATGATAGTCCAAGCAACGCCCACGATGCAGGCATAGGATTGGTGCCTGGAAAAATTAGCCCAAGGGGCTGTTTGCCATTTTTGGTATAAATGTAGGCCTAAGGGCCATGAAAAGCTTGTTAGCCAGGGTGTCTCCCAAACCATGATAAGCTTGTTAGCCTGGGTGGCTCAAAAAATTAGCCCAAGGGGCTGTTTGCCTTTTTTTGTATAAATGCAGGCCTAAGGGCCATAATAAGCTTGTTAGCCTGGGTGGCTCCAAAAATTAGCCCAAGGGGCCGTTTGGCATTTTGAGTGTAAATGCAGGCCTAAGGGCCATGATAAGCCACTTAGGCTGGGTGTCTCCAAAAATTAGCCCAAGGGGCTGTTTTGCATTTTGGGTATAAATGCAGGCCTAAGGCCATGATCAGCTTGTTAGCCATGGTGGCTCCAAAAATTTGCCCAAGGGGCTGTTTGGAAATTTGGGTATAATTGCAGGCTTAAGGGCCATGATAAGCCTCTTAGGCTGGGTGTTTCCAAAAATTAGCCCAAGGGGCTGTTTGCCATTTTGGGTATAAATGCAGGCCTAAGGGCCATGATCAGCTTGTTAGCCATGGTGGCTCCAAAAATTTGCCCAAGGGTCTGTTTGCCAATTTGGGTATAAATGCAGGCCTAAGGGCCATGATAAGCTTGTTAGCCTGGGTGGCTCCAAAAATTAGCCCAAGGGGCTGTTTGGCATTTTGAGTGTAAATGCAGGCCTAAGGGCCATGATAAGCCTCTTAGGCTGGGTGTCTCCAAAAATTAGCCCAAGGGGCTGTTTTGCATTTTGTGTATAAATGCAGGCCTAAGGGCCATGATCAGCTTGTTAGCCTGGTTGGCTCCAAAAATTAGCCCAAGGGGCTTTTAAATGTTTGATAACAGAAAATAAAGGTTGTTTCCTTGTCAAAAGGTGTTGTGATGGTTAATGAAACCGAAGTTAAGGTATAGTGTTGGTTTAAGATGAAGCAGCCTCATTACCAGGTTGCAGGAACATGGTTACGCAAATCGTTACTGGTCTTGTACATACTGCTTGTACCAAAAAGACACAATATAATACAATGATTAATTATATCATATTGATGTTGAACGTGGCACTTCAGCTCTGAGTACTGTCGTCTTCAGGGCTCAAGAAGTCTTGTGAAATCCAGTTCCTATTAAACTTAATTAGAGTAAGCCTGTCTGCATTCTCTGGAGTAAGACGTGTCCTGGTATCAGTTATGATACCCCCAGCGGCACTGAAAACCCGCTCTGATGTCACACTAGCTGCAGGGCATGCCAGCACCTCCAAGGCATACAACGAGAGCTCTGTCCAAGTGTGGAGCTTGGAGAGCCAGTAATTAAACGGGACTGTGGCATCAGTCAGGAAGCAGGTACTGTCACTTAAGTATTCTTGTACCATGTTGGTAAGTTTCTGTCTCCGAGAGATGGTTACTGGAGCAACATGGCGCTGCAGGTTCGATGGCTTATTGAACATAGCCCACTTTGCGGACATCTTTCCAGCATCTCTTCTGGACAGCGTGGATGATTGTGCCCCGACCAAAGGCTGCTGTTGCACAGAGTTGCTAACTATGGGCAGAGTGTTGTCTGACGGTGATATTCGAAGCATATTATCCACAAGAACCCTCTTGAAATAGTCAATTGTCAAGCCACGTGGTGACTGAAACAGCAGCGAGGTGAATTTATCTTTATAACGTGGGTCCAGAAAGGTGGCCAACCAGTAGAGGTCGTTGTGCAATATGTTAATCACTCGTGGGTCTTCTAGCAGACAAGTCAACATGAAGTGAGCCATGTGTCCTAAGCTGCATAGAGTCATGTCTTCAGTGTCCTCAGAACGATGTTCAATACCCATTGTATCCGCAAAGTCTGTCTCCGCCTCCTCCTCTCCAGGCCACCCATGGTGGACAGACACAAAGCTGGGGTTGTGAGTACCATCTGGGTTGACATCGGCACCAACAAAAAATAAATCCTCTTCATCGTCTTGCTCCTGTTCCTCCTCAGGAGCCATTGTTGCCTGGTCATACTGGCTTTGCTGGCTAGGTACTGCGCTGTTTAAATCTGGCTCCATAGCCATCTGCTGGGCTCTCAATGCTTCATTTTTCTGATTAATGAGGGATTCTTTCAGCAGACACAGCATGGGTACAGTGACACTGATGATGGACTGATCACCGCTCACCAGTTTTGTGCAGTAGTCAAAATTATCAAGAACCTCAGATGTGTCAGCGATCCACACCCACTCCATTGTACTAATATGTCGTGGCTGACTGCCGGTCTGACGGGCATGTTGCAACTGATACTCGGATATTGCCCTCTGCTGCTCATTGATCCTCGATAACATATGGAATGTAGAGTTCCATCGTGTCGGCATGTCACAAATGAGTCTGTGGTTGGGCAAATTCAATTGCTTTTGAAGCAATGAAAGTTTTCCAACCGCTGTTGACGAATGACGAAAATGTGCACAAACTCGACGCACCTTCTCCAGTAGGTCACATAGCTCTGGGTATGTACGCAGGAATTTCTGCACTACTAGATTCAGCACGTGAGCCATGCAAGGCACGTGCACAAGGTTTCCGAGCTTTAGTGCAGCCACTAGGTTACGACCATTGTCGCTCACCACGAGACCGGTCTGGAGTTGGAGTGGGGATAGCCACTCATCTGTCTGTTGCTTCAGACCTTTCAACAGCTCTACTGCAGTGTGCGGTGTGTGACCTAAACAGATCAGCTTCAGCAGAGCCTGTTGGCGTCTTGCTGAAGCACTGCAGCAAACCTCCCAACTTGGCCGTGATGTTGAGGGCAATTGAGGATTGGTCGAGGAAGCGGAAGATGGGGTAGTGGACATATAGGATGATGCAGAGACCCTGAATGAGGTTGTGCCAGCTATCCGTGGCGTGGGTAGGATGTTTGATGTAACACTAACATCGTTTGGCACACTCTCCACAACGTTGATCCAATGCGCGGTGAGCGAGATGTACCGGCCCTGTCCTGAACTGCTTGTCCACGTGTCCGTAGTAAGGTGTACTTTCCCGGTTACAGCGTTGGTGAGGGCACGCTTGAGGTTGTTAATGACATGCTCATGTAACGCGGGGACGGCACAACGTGAAAAGTAGTGGCGGCTTGGAACCGAGTAGCGTGGTACTGCCACAGCCAAAAGCTCACGGAAAGAGTCTGTACCCACAAGCCTAAACGGCAACATCTCGACTGCTAACAACTTAGCTATCTGGGCATTTATTTTTTTGGCTAATGGGTGGGAAGAGTGGTATTTCTGCTTCCTTTCGTACAGCTGTGTCACTGATAACTGTAAGGATGTTGCTGACCGAGAACTGTCTGCACTCGTGTTCAGTCTCTCTGCAACCGCTGCTTGTGATGAGTACATATCAGCTGGACCAGCTTCAGCAACACTTGATTGTGACGGACGTATCTGAGTTACCGTCGCAGTCTTTGGGTCAGATGACACTGTTGTGGAAGGCTGCACTTTTGACCACTGAATAGGGTGCTGACCAGCCATGTGCTTCCGCATACTGCTGGTGCTCTGGTTTCCTTTCCCGTGGCCTCTGCTTAGCCTTGCATGGCAGATGGTACAGATGACCACATTTTCTTGAGAAGGCCCATCTTTAAAAAATTTCCACACAGTGGCTGACCGACCTCTAGGCTTGACTGTACTCCCTGAGGGATTACTGAGGCCCACATTTGAGACATTTTGTCCAACAGTTGACAAATTTTGAGCCACAGTGGACACATTTTGGGCAACAGTGGTGACTCTTTCAGTTCTGGTGGGAGGAGTAGGCCTTGGTGCCTTTGTTGGTGGGACTTACACACTTTCTTCCTCCGTGCTGCTCTGCTGGCTCTGCATCGCAACATTCCACGTGGGATCAGTTGTCTCATCATCAACCCCTTCCTCTTCTAAATCTTCCCGATAACAAGATAGATTTTGCTCCCCAGATGACAAGTGTGTCACTGTCTCATCATCATCATCCTCCAACTCCTGAGACGGTCTAAGACTTTGCTGAAAGACACGTTCATGTGGCCGGGGTGTCTCTAAAACTTGTCCATGATTGGACAATTCTTCATCAAGTATCTCATCTACTACGGAGTCTGGCAAACCGGATTCATGTAAAGGATTATATGTACCAAATAAGTCATCTGAGTGACCCATGTCTGTGTCAACATTTTCATGGGGCTGCTGTTGGTCTGAGGAACTGTGAAGAGGTTGTGGATTAGATGACCCAGCATGGTATGTACCAACAGTAGACACAGTGCTCAAGGAACCTTGAGTGCTGCAAGAACCTGTTGTTGAGGTCTTGTCTGCCAGCCAAGACGTTAGATGCTGTTCGTCTTCCGGCCTCAATACTCGTTTACTTTCCTGACGGGGAAAGTTAGACAGGAGGAACGATCGATCAATCCTCGTCTGTCTGCCCGAACTGGTGGATAGTTGGCCACGACTACCAATGCCTGTACCTCGTCCCTGTCCCTTAGCAAGACTTTTTTTGGGATTTGGTTTTTTGTGTGACATTTTATAATTTCTGGTGGCTTTCTGGGGGCTTGTAAAACAAGTAGCAGGTACTATTTCGTGAAAGGTACACACTAGAGGCTAAGATATTTTAAGACAGATGGAAGGTACCGTGCGAGCTGCAGGCAGGACACCGTACAGCAACGCACTGGCACAGGAAAAAATTGTTTAGTACGCAGAACCAGGCACTGTTAGGCTGCGGTGCTGGCTGCGTGCAAGTTTACAAGTACCGTGCGAGCTGCAGGCAGGACACCGTACAGCAACGCACTGGCACAGGAAAAAATTGTTTAGTACGCAGAACCAGGCACTGTTAGGCTGCGGTGCTGGCTGCGTGCAAGTTTACAAGTACCGTGCGAGCTGCAGGCAGGACACCGTACAGCAACGCACTGGCACAGGAAAAAATTGTTTAGTACGCAGAACCAGGCACTGTTAGGCTGCGGTGCTGGCTGCGTGCAAGTTTACAAGTACCGTGCGAGCTGCAGGCAGGACACCGTACAGCAACGCACTGGCACAGGAAAAAATTGTTTAGTACGCAGAACCAGGCACTGTTAGGCTGCGGTGCTGGCTGCGTGCAAGTTTACAAGTACCGTGCGAGCTGCAGGCAGGACACCGTACAGCAACGCACTGGCACAGGAAAAAATTGTTTAGTACGCAGAAGCAGGCACTGTTAGGCTGCGGTGCTGGCTGCGTGCAAGTTTACAAGTACCGTGCGAGCTGCAGGCAGGACACCGTACAGCAACGCACTGGCACAGGAAAAAATTGTTTAGTACGCAGAACCAGGCACTGTTAGGCTGCGGTGCTGGCTGCGTGCAAGTTTACAAGTACCGTGCGAGCTGCAGGCAGGACACCGTACAGCAACGCACTGGCACAGGAAAAAATTGTTTAGTACGCAGAACCAGGCACTGTTAGGCTGCGGTGCTGGCTGCGTGCAAGTTTACAAGTACCGTGCGAGCTGCAGGCAGGACACCGTACAGCAACGCACTGGCACAGGAAAAAATTGTTTAGTACGCAGAACCAGGCACTGTTAGGCTGCGGTGCTGGCTGCGTGCAAGTTTACAAGTACCGTGCGAGCTGCAGGCAGGACACCGTACAGCAACGCACTGGCACAGGAAAAAATTGTTTAGTACGCAGAAGCAGGCACTGTTAGGCTGCGGTGCTGGCTGCGTGCAAGTTTACAAGTACCGTGCGAGCTGCAGGCAGGACACCGTACAGCAACGCACTGGCACAGGAAAAAATTGTTTAGTACGCAGAACCAGGCACTGTTAGGCTGCGGTGCTGGCTGCGTGCAAGTTTACAAGTACCGTGCGAGCTGCAGGCAGGACACCGTACAGCAACGCACTGGCACAGGAAAAAATTGTTTAGTACGCAGAACCAGGCACTGTTAGGCTGCGGTGCTGGCTGCGTGCAAGTTTACAAGTACCGTGCGAGCTGCAGGCAGGACACCGTACAGCAACGCACTGGCACAGGAAAAAATTGTTTAGTACGCAGAACCAGGCACTGTTAGGCTGCGGTGCTGGCTGCGTGCAAGTTTACAAGTACCGTGCGAGCTGCAGGCAGGACACCGTACAGCAACGCACTGGCACAGGAAAAAATTGTTTAGTACGCAGAACCAGGCACTGTTAGGCTGCGGTGCTGGCTGCGTGCAAGTTTACAAGTACCGTGCGAGCTGCAGGCAGGACACCGTACAGCAACGCACTGGCACAGGAAAAAATTGTTTAGTACGCAGAACCAGGCACTGTTAGGCTGCGGTGCTGGCTGCGTGCAAGTTTACAAGTACCGTGCGAGCTGCAGGCAGGACACCGTACAGCAACGCACTGGCACAGGAAAAAATTGTTTAGTACGCAGAACCAGGCACTGTTAGGCTGCGGTGCTGGCTGCGTGCAAGTTTACAAGTACCGTGCGAGCTGCAGGCAGGACACCGTACAGCAACGCACTGGCACAGGAAAAAATTGTTTAGTACGCAGAACCAGGCACTGTTAGGCTGCGGTGCTGGCTGCGTGCAAGATTACAAGTACCGTGCGAGCTGCAGGCAGGACACCGTACAGCAACGCACTGGCACAGGAAAAAATTGTTTAGTACGCAGAACCAGGCACTGTTAGGCTGCGGTGCTGGCTGCGTGCAAGTTTACAAGTACCGTGCGAGCTGCAGGCAGGACACCGTACAGCAACGCACTGGCACAGGAAAAAATTGTTTAGTACGCAGAACCAGGCACTGTTAGGCTGCGGTGCTGGCTGCGTGCAAGTTTACAAGTACCGTGCGAGCTGCAGGCAGGACACCGTACAGCAACGCACTGGCACAGGAAAAAATTGTTTAGTACGCAGAACCAGGCACTGTTAGGCTGCGGTGCTGGCTGCGTGCAAGTTTACAAGTACCGTGCGAGCTGCAGGCAGGACACCGTACAGCAACGCACTGGCACAGGAAAAAATTGTTTAGTACGCAGAACCAGGCACTGTTAGGCTGCGGTGCTGGCTGCGTGCAAGATTACAAGTACCGTGCGAGCTGCAGGCAGGACACCGTACAGCAACGCACTGGCACAGGAAAAAATTGTTTAGTACGCAGAACCAGGCACTGTTAGGCTGCGGTGCTGGCTGCGTGCAAGTTTACAAGTACCGTGCGAGCTGCAGGCAGGACACCGTACAGCAACGCACTGGCACAGGAAAAAATTGTTTAGTACGCAGAACCAGGCACTGTTAGGCTGCGGTGCTGGCTGCGTGCAAGTTTACAAGTACCGTGCGAGCTGCAGGCAGGACACCGTACAGCAACGCACTGGCACAGGAAAAAATTGTTTAGTACGCAGAACCAGGCACTGTTAGGATGCGGTGCTGGCTGCGTGCAAGTTTACAAGTACCGTGCGAGCTGCAGGCAGGACACCGTACAGCAACGCACTGGCACAGGAAAAAATTGTTTAGTACGCAGAACCAGGCACTGTTAGGCTGCGGTGCTGGCTGCGTGCAAGTTTACAAGTACCGTGCGAGCTGCAGGCAGGACACCGTACAGCAACGCACTGGCACAGGAAATTTTTTGTGGAAAAATGGCACCAAAATTATTTGGTAGACTAGTGCCAAAAATAAGAAAAAGCTTAGGATTACAGCTCTGCGGAAAGCTGGGTGAACTAAGCTCTGAGGATGGTGCTGGATTCACTGTAAGGCTGCTCCTATCTCCCCTTCCTTACAGTCCTGTACAGCAATCCTCCGTCCTGGTAGTTCTGAAAAGAACTTTTGGGTTATGTGTGAGGAATCTTGACTCCTACACTCCGTCCTGTTAGTTCTGAAAAGAACTTTTGGGTTATATGTGACTCCTACACTGCCTAACTGTCCCTAGATCTGCTCCAAGTTCCTCTGCACTAGGTCAGCTCTTCTCAGGAATGTGTCCAAAATGGCGGGGGCAAGCCTTATATACTGCCTTGCCTGTCATAGATGACATAGGCATCACGATGGACAGCAGCCAATCATAGTCCTGACACAACCAAAGCTGCTATGGCATTACTGACTATGATTGGCTAAGATGCTTGTCCTTCTTCACAAGTTTTCTGACCTAACACGCAATGCTGACTAGTAACATAAAAGATTCTGGATTCGCGAGTCCCGAATAGAGAATACAGGACTCGGAATCGCAGACTCGCTAGGATTCGGACTCGTAGACTCGCTCAGACTCGCTGCTGTTTGGGGAGATTCAAGCTATATAGCGATGTGATAGAGCGAGTCTAGCGAGTCTAGCGAGTGAGATAAAGTAAACTCTGACAAAACTAAGATTGCCATTGACTTGCATTGGACTCGTTACTGAGCGAGTATTCGCTAAAAGACTCGCCGATTACCGAGTCCAGCGAGTCCCTTAAGAATCGCCGAGTAACGAGTCCTAGCGAGTAGACTCGCTCATCCCTAGTGTGCAAGCAAATATTAAGTTGAGGGGGCCAACAACTTTTTCTATAAAAAACAAACAGGCACCCGAGGAAGGAGACAGTACGCCCCCATAACGCAAAAGTGTCTAATAAATACTTATTAAATATGTATTTTTTCCCTTTTTTATTCAGTACTGCATGTGTTGGCAGTGCCTCTTCTATCGCCCTTTTTAAACTTTTATAATAATTTTGTCTGGCCAATTTTGGGGGATTCGTGTGAAATTATGTCCACTTTGCATTTTTTTTCAGTTTTTGTTTGTTTCAATATACACAAAGGAAATACCGTAACCATGTGTGTAACAAAACGTGTCATTACAATAATTGTCAGGAAGAAATACCTCATTTTCTAGATCCATTTCAAGGTGCCTACACTCTCAGCCATTACTGTAATTCTTTTTACGATGCGCTCTACATGTGTTGCACATTTTTTATGTAGAACTACTTCAATAAAATCCTTTTTGTGATTGCTCTCTTTCTTTCAGTATTGTAAATATTTGGTAGATTGGACAATTTTTTGCGTAACATTGTAGAATATTGAATATACTTCATTTATTTTTAATAATCAGACAGGCGACTTAGCCATTACTTGAGCTTTTCAGGGTGGAAATACTTTTTTGATCAGATGCAATTATTACCATACTTAGGGTCTTTAATAAGATGCGTTTTCCATGCCAAGCACAAATATCAAGATTAAAGAGGTAATGTTAACCATTTGGACAGCAAGCAGCAACTAACCTTGGACTGCGCTTTGAATAATACCTTTTATTGTGGCCGATGCCAATTTTTCTCTGGGGTAGTTTCAAAGCTTTTTAAAAAGCAGAACGAATCACACAACAGACAAGTAGCTTGTACAAGTAGTCTGCTCTGAGGACAGCTCAACATAGAGGTCATACATCCCAAAATCTAATACACTCCGAATCATCGTTATATAGGCAGACATGGCCCAAACATAGCAAGGTACTACCATACCCTGCAACCTATTTAAAAAGAAATGACACTCTCACTATATACATGCAAAACATTTGTAAAACTATTTACTATTTGTAAAAACTATATATTTTTTCATTTTACACTTCATGATACAATTTCTTTTAACATACAAAATATGTTACTATAAATTATATATTAAATTGTGCTGCCCCTCATAGTCTTTGCGCAACTGCACTTAAAAATGAATCCCCATTAAAGGAGAACTCCGGGGAGATAAAAAAATATTTGTACTGTCCCTGCCCTCCTACATGATGAAGCATAGCTGAACACTATAGTTCTAGGATGTTTAAATTGCTTATAAATCAATAAAATCATATATGCTCCTCAGCTCTCACCCCTCCCTTCAGGGGCAGGGTAATTTAATCATGCATAGTGTTACAGTTTCAGGAACAAGGAAGCCACCAAGTTGATATGGTGACAAGAGACCATGACAGTGCTGAATCAATCAATGCAGTGCTCTATCTGTGCTCGTAGCCTAATACATGACAGCACACATTATGCACTGTCATAGGTTGTACAGCAGAGGTGTGTATTTTTATATTCTTGGTGACATCATTGCTATTTGAAGGGAGAACACCCCTGTTCTTACATTATATAGGATGTATATGATGGCAGTATGTACTGTGACCTTGGGGCCAGCTGCCATGCCCCCTGTTCCTACAGAAGTATGAGGGGGCAGGCGTGTAAGATGATCATGGAGCTCCCAGGGTCTGTGCACCAGCCACACCTCCTGATCTCAGCAGCAGCAAGAGTGAATTTCTCTGTCGCCTGAGGGAGGTGTGAGTGCAGAGGAGCAGGTATGATTTTATTGATTTATAAGCAATTTATAGATCTTAGAACTGTAGTGCCCAGTTCTGCATCTCCCCGGAGTTCACCTTTAAACCTATCTAATGTTTATCCTATTGTACATTTATAATCTCTCTTGTAAGTTTTTTATTCATATAGATCTGACCTGAGAAAAGTACAACCCTCATACCACTTGTGACCCCTTGGCTGTTCCTAAGCAGCTTACGAAAGGGGACAGCCAGAGGGCTAGAAATAATAGCATCACACATCATGCGGCTGGCCTCCACCCGGTGTAACATATATATGTATTAAGACAATTTCACCGCATATGTAAAATACTCACATTATCTGTATCACACTTATCACATAAATAGCTTGAGCAATCATACCAATTTTTGATAATTTAATAGGCGTGGCATCCAGTCAGTAGACATGAAACAAATAAAAGGCTTTTTCTTTTTAATAATTAAGCAGAATAATGTAGTCAATCTAGAGATTTTTATATTTAGTATATAAAAAGTCTGGATGATAAAGTGCATTTTAACTGCTTTGAACTGTTCTCTCACTTTTGAAGACATTGTTTTTTGAAGAAGTGAATGACATAATACCTCTTTTGAGGCACAAATTCTGTATATTTAAGTCAGCAGCTTAGCTTCATAGTTGATTATTATTCATAGAACATTACAGTTTCATGGAATAGGTTGTCATAGTCATAGTTACCTTTATCTTCCTAATGTAACAAACAGAGATTAGCACATTCATTTGAATTTGGATATTTTTCTCCCAGGAAGTTTGACTTGCGAAAAAGGTATTGTCTGTCATTTAAAGGGACTCTGTCAGCTCAGGATGATTGTTTAAACCAAGTATAGGTGTTTGTGCATCATGGTAGAGCTAATCATCTGAATATACCCCCACACCAGCTTATTTTCCCTCTATCTCTGCCCTTTTCTAGCTTTATGAAGCCAGAGATAGACAGCTTATCAAAAAATTGTGAGGTGATGAAACGGGAGAATATTGATGACAGGAACAAAGCTGAAAGAAGGGAAAAGATTGGATCCCAGTGTGAGCAATGTTAGACACCATGAAGGAGTTGAGACATGCCTTCTGTGCCACAGTTTCCTTGAGAGATAAAATTCTTATAGATCTGTCTCCATCAGTTATATTTCTGGAACACACCTAGGTCAGTGAGACAACTGAGGCTCATTGTGCCCATGAACGCAACATACTACAATTTGGTGCCATTACACTTGCAATTGAGACCAAACAAGTAGCTAGATATATTGTCTGGTCCAGGCTAAAGTTATTGCCAAGATCAGTGACTGGACTCCCATGTTGCTGCCCCATTTCTTATTTACCTTCTGTTATAAAGGGTTTAATACCCACACTTAGGTGCCATCTGGGCACGTAAAGGACTTTAGTGAACAGAAATAATTGTGGACCACTGTGCTGCAAACCCAAACTTTGAACGCATGTAATTGTACCAGATCCAAAGGGGTTAATAGTTAATTGGTGACTGGTTCAGACAGGTGCATCAGTAGGTCATTTTATATTATTTATAGCTGGTACATATTGCTACGGTACTCAACTGTGCAACACAAAGGTCTTAACCTCCTAGCTGAGCGTAACCATCGTTTAAATTTTTATTTAATTTTAATGTAGAGCAAGTGAATGTAATCAACTTTTACATATACTTTATTAATGCAATCAGGAAGGAAAGCATTAAAAAAACCTTTAACAAGATGTTCTCAGCAGGCTGTGTGTGTGAAGCTCATTCTACGTCACCTCTGTCTTTAGGGTCACGGCCTAAACTGCGTTCATAATACAGATAAGACCACTGTCGAATTACCTCATGCAGGCATCCTGCTGAGCTCAAACAGCTGCTGTAAGGGCCGCTTTACACACACCAACTTCTGTGTCCAACTTTTGAACAGATCTCTGGTTGCAGTGAAATCATGGACACATTGTTCCATTTTGTGGCTGTGTACAAATGTAACTATGTGTCCATGATTTTACTGCAACCAGAGATCTGTTCAGAAGTTGGACACAGAAGTTGGTGTGTGTAAAGCGGCCCTAAGATCTTATCTGACTTCTCCTTTCACATGGTTCTGCTTGGTCTTATCACAGAGCACAGAGCAGAGGCCATGTGAAGGAAGATTCAGATAAGATCTCCCAGCAGCTGTTTGAGCTCAGCAGGGTGACAGCATGAGGTAATTTGACAGTATCTTATCTGTATTTTGAATGTAGTTTAAGCTACACCCCCTGAAGACGGAGGTGACTGAGAATGAGATCCACACATAATCACTTGCTCTAGATTACCGTTAAATAAAAATTTAAACGACGGTTACATTTTAAGTAAAATATATTTGGAGAGAGACGTGGTGTTGGAGTCGAATCTCTCATTCGTGACTTCACTGTATTCTGAGAAATTCCCCCAATACACGGCTTACAAAATCACAGAGAGACTAAATGTTTTACAGCTACATTGGAAAACCATAATAAGAGATTATGAATATAAATGATACAAGTCTTTATCATATATTTCTGATATTAAAATGTTAGCAACAGTCACTGTGAACTATAAAATGATGATAATTACATTTAATATAATCTGAATACATTTCTTCAGCCTTAAACAAATTCAGATGCCTTAAATTTTACCTATTTTTACAGACAGTCCTGGAATTTTGTGCATGGTTGGCAACCTTGGTGGAAGGATGTATTTGATTGTTCAGCCCCACCATGATGCACAAGCATCTGTACTTGGTTTGAATGTGCTGACTGAAATCCATTAATGCTTATTCTTATTAATAATAATAATAATATTTGTTCATTTATATAGCGCTATTAATTCTATAGCACTTTACATACATCTGCAACACTGTCCCCATTGGGGCTCACAATCTAAACAATATTAAGCTATAAAGCCTCTCAAGATCCTAGAGTAAAATAAATGTAATACATGAAAAATTTTTAAAAAATTATCATAACTGTCTGCCACCAGCCTGTCCTAGATACATCTCCTGATTCCCAGTTGCTCGCATTAGAATTTTTGGTCCTCTCACACTGTGTCAGACTTACAAAAAACTACAATATGCAAATGATATCTTCAAAGAGGACTTGAACTCTATTGTAAATATCAATTCTAAAAGTCAATATTGACCCTTTAACCAGCCTTATCATATGACCAAGGATATAAGCCAAATCATATTTCCAATTTACAGACAGAGTTCGGAGTGTTTGTTTCTCGACAGTGCAAAGTATAAGATCTGATTTGGCTAGGTGAGAGGCTAAGACTGGGGATATAAGGTATATCGTTTATAAGGCTAGAGTCACACCACAATTTTCTGCTGTCAGGTTCTATCTGGTGTTTTGCAGGAAGCACCAGACAGAACCTGACAGCCCAGGAAACAACAGAATCGGAGGGCAAATATGCCCTCCGATCCTGTTTTCTGCCAGAATCAGTGGCTGCCACTATCCAGTGCTGAAATATCAGCATAGCGTCTGGAGGGGAGCTCTCCAGGTGCTGAAATTTAATACGGGGAGCTCTCCAGGTGCTGAAATTCAGCGGCGGCTGCTTTTAGCTTTAACTTTTAGCAGCCGCCGCTCTTTTAGCATCTGGCGTCCAAGAACCAGTCGAATTCTATGATGGATCCGGGGCGAACAAGCGCTCATAGACTCCCATGTTATGGGTGCCGGATCGCCCTGGATCCGGGAGGATCTAATTTTGTCCAATTTTTGCCCTGGACTCAAAATTGGAGCTTTCTGCATTTTTTTGTGTGGGGCAAAAAATGAAATCCCCCAGATTCAGCTGGACAGACAACAAAACGGATGGCAAATAGCTGCCATCTGGCCCCATCCGGCGCCATAGGGATATAAAAGGGGCCAAATTGGATCCGCTGCTGTCTGGTTCACACCGGAAAGCCCTGGATCCTAAAAATCGTGGTGTGAATCTGGCCTTACATTGTTGCTTACATCCCCAACAATGAAAAAATATCCACGGTTTCGCGGCTGCAAAATTTTGAAAAATTCAAGTAGAGTTCAAATCCACTCCAATTTACTGGCTCATCTCTTGTAACAAAAAAGTGAAATTAATAAGGTCCTTGATGCTAAAGTGGCAAAAATAATGCTAAGTAATCAATTGTGTAAATCCATAGTAAACACTTTTTTTCTTCCTGTGAAAAGAGAAATTGTAAAATCAAAATTATCATAATCATTTAAATCACTTTCATGAGTTTGATATAAAAATTCTTATAATTGTAGCATTTGAAACCATAGTGTGGCCCAGGGCACAGAAGTAGATATGTGTCTGCCTTTTATGCACTTGCTGTTTTGTCTCAATCTTCTCTTAAGCTCATTATTTTGCAGGCAAGATAAAGCCGCCTGACCTCTGTTCAGCTACATTGATTTTCCTCCTACACAGCTCCACTCTTGACCTGTCACTGTGTAGTATCTACAACACAACCCTATTTATTTGACTGACTCCCCATGATCAGATATAAATGGCATCAATTTAATGTAAAAAAAACACTCTTGCTGGGGCTCCTGCACTACAGGTTTCATGTACAGATGGTACGCAGAAAGAGGTCTATGTATTTTCTTCTTATATTTTCTAACTCATAAGATCCATTTCTTGAATTCACTAAGAATAGCTTGAAAACTTTACTAAACAGCCTTGTATAAACCCAGCTCTGCTACATATCAATGGAGTATGCCATAAATATCTAAAAGATAGGGCTTCATACTGACTGAGAAGACCAGTAATCCTTTCCTCGCTGTCTGGCAAGCCAAAGTGGAGACATTTGTGAGACCAAATGAACAAGTGGCAACAAAGCTTAAATAAGAAATGTTTCCAAAACTTTATAAAATGATTAAAGTGTAACTGGTGTTTACATTTTTACCAATATTAATGTAGAGCAAATGTTTTTAATAAACCTACATGTATACTTTATAAATGAAATCGGGAAGAAAACCCTTAAAAAATCTTCCAGAAAATGTTCCCCCTAGGCTGTTTCTAAACCAAGCATATGCTCATTGTCAGTGAAATCAATATTCAGTTCCACACACTGAATATGGCCTTATAAGGCTGGGGGCAGGGCAAACACAGTGTTCACAATACAGCTGATTGGAGTCTCAGGTTACCTCAGGCTAATGAACCTGCAAAACCAGAGTTTTTAACATGTCCATTCAATTCCAAGGAACATAGAAAGCTCACACCAGTATCTTAGCAAGTGCTTTGATTTATTAAGGCTAGGTGATACCACTAAAATACCGCTGTGTTACACTGATAGGGTGCCCTTAGTCTGCCCAAAGTTGTAATGGCCACGTTTGATCTGTGCATGTGCAATGGATCCGGTGAGTGGGTGTGTTGGGGGTGGTATCCACAATATAGGTTCCTGGATGTATGATGTCATAGGATGTTTTCTTCCTTTTGGGACTCCATCGGAGAGCTGTCCCCCTGCACATCACGATCCGTGAAATACACACACATGAAATGCATTACGGCTGCTTAATTGGCCACTTGTTGACACATATAATGCTCGGTTTCCTCACACCCCTCACAGTCCCCACGAGACATGTGTTGGGGTCTGCGCTGGGTGCATTTACCTCCATATGATCCTTGACTGCACCTTAATATGGGTAACCTCCATTGAAGCAACAGCACATCGGGGGCGGGGGAAGAATACCGCCATGGACAATGCCCAGGGTGACTACTATGCAGTCACAAAGACTAATTGCTACACGGAGATGTAAGCATAAAACTCATTTTTTACAACCATTATAGGACAGTTTTATGTCAGGCAGTTATGGTTAGGGATGTACTAGAAAGGTGCAGGGACAGGTAGTGATAGGTTTGGAGGCATAAATGAGCTGATAGATTCCCTTTAAAGACAGATGTATCACTCTTTAAATTGTTAAAATATTGGGGTGTTATTATAGAGTCATAAAAATTATGTTGCAAAAATTCAACAGAATTAAAAAAAACTTGGTGGGAAAAAGACATACATTAATTGCCAAAGATTTGAGAAGAAGCAAACATGAACCACCATGAAACCATATTCCTCCAGTGCTGTCAAAGTCAAGAGCTGCATCCTACCTAGAGTGCCCAGAAGGTGTTCAGTGCTCAAAGACAAGATCAAGGTATGGAAGGCCTTACCACCACCACTGATTAATACACAAAGTTGAAACAGCAAAACTGAACCAAGAAGTATCTGAAGACAGGTTTTATGAAGGATTTGTGGATTGATGAGATGAGAGCGACTCCAGAAGGACTAGATGGATGGGCCCAGGGCTGGATCAGTACTGGGCACAAATCTCCAATCCAAGATGCCAGTAAAGGTACCTTAAGGTGGAAGAGAGTTACTGCTCTGGCTGGTATTATTAAATATAAGCTAATTGGACATTTTCAGGTTGAAGATGCACTCAAATAAACTCCCAAACCTACTGCCAGCTTTTAGAAAATACTTTCTTCTAGCAGTGGTGCAAGAAAAAGGCTGCATATTTCAAGAAAACCACGATTTTTATGCAGGACAAAGCTCAATTGCATTCATCATTGTCTCCAGGGCTTGGATGCTAAGTAAAGACCTTAAGGTACCGTCAAACGCGGCAACATTGCTTGCAATATCACTGGCAATTTGCTGGTTGCAGTGAAATCATGGACACATTGTTCCATTTTGTTGCCGTGTACAAATGTGTCCATGATTTCACTGCAACCAGCAAATTGCCAGTGAAATTGCAAGCAATGTTGCCGCGTGTGACGGTACCTTAAGAGATAAAAGAATAATGACATGACCTCTTCCTCATCTGGCCTAAACTCATTGAGAACCAGTGGACCTTTCTCAAATGGAAGATTAATGGTGAAGGAAAAGAGTCACCAGTCTGAACAGTAATAGTTGCACACAAGTAAGGTAGGAAAAGGCTGAAGGATGCAGTTAGTGAATACAGGAATGTGAACATGCATTAAGGCTTAGAAAAAATATTATTTATTTTTTTGAAAAAAATGAGATATTTAGCAGATAAAAGTGTCTGGTTTTATTTGAGCTCAGTTACCGTGTCACGGTGTACCTCTCAACTTGGTCCTAATGTAGTAAATGCCTTTCTTTGTGTCAAAACTAACCTCATATATATGTACACACCACAAGGAAAAAGGAAATAGGAGAAGCTCACCAAACACCCTCACGAATAAAAAGGTGCACGGAAAGTGGCTGGCCTCCCACACGTATAATCACACAGATGAAGGATGATCTAGCACCATGTCTTCCATAGGTTAAAATCCTTCCTTTATTGATCAACATTCAAACAAAGAAAATCATGTACATCCTAGGCCGAAATAATGCCGCCGCTGCGTCATACACAGAAGGGAGAAATTTGAATTGACGACAGCGCCAGTGGTTGCACCCGGGGATTCTATTATTATGCCCACTGGAGCGTGAGACCAACAGCGAGGGAGGAAATGAAGACCAGGAGACCGCCAAGTGTGACTTCATAGAGTAGTCAAGACAACTCATTAGCATACAGAAATGTAAGTCACAAAGTCTTTTTTCACAACCATTATAGGACAGATTTAGGTAAGACAGGGATGGCTAGGGATGTAGTAGGAAGGTGCAGGGTAGTGATAGGTGTGGGTGTCAAAACTAGCTGACAGGTTCCCTTTAAGCTAATAAATTAAACCCAAATTTGAAAGGAACCAACCCTGACACAACCAATCTTTACTATATATTGAAACAAAATGGGGGGAATTCATCAAGAGAAGCCATTCATATGCCAGTCATTAATAAACATCATGGTCTGTGAAAATGGATCTTGAAACATTAAAAAAGTTGTTAAAATGCCCTGGGAAGGGCTGCGAGGCAATTTTCTAAACTTCTAAAACTTAACTAAACTACAGTGAGCGCCAGACAGAGATCTCTTGGAAAAGGGTTGACTCTTCCCAGGAGTAGCTGGAGTGCCAAATTTATTACAGGAATGCAACTACTAACATGTGAAAGAAACCACAAAACATCTCGGATAATCATCTCATAGAATTACAGGTCTCTTTTACGTTAGTTGAGCTAGTTGAGGTCATTGTTTAGAATGTTGCAATAATAAAGATGTATTTATCTGCAATTTTTAACAAACCCCTATCTACACCATTTGAGAATACTGTATGTAAGTCCCCAGGCCGATCTATATAATATAAAAAGAGCTTTTATTGTACTTACCTGGGGGTGATCTGATCTGCTGGGTGTCACTAGTCTTGATCTGCTTATGACCACTGTCTTTCTTCCCTGCTTTGTGTCGATAACATGTCCAATGTCATCAACAAAGTGTCCTCCACGCACACTTCTCTCTGCCTCGCAGAGGGAAGAACAAAGTATTGTAATCAAAAGAACAAGCAGTACTCACTGGTTTCAAGCTGTGTCTGGAAGTTTATTCCATTTCAAGTGTTAAAAGTTGCAGGGAGGGAGGGTGTGCAGGGTCAGATTATGGGCAACCATTTTGTGCTGTTGCGCTTCAACGGGTCCTTTCTGGACAGGAGTGTCGCTGCATAGAAACGCAAGCAGCTGATGCACTCACATTCAAAGAGGCAGGGGTCATCCCAGATGAGTCATGTGAGACTCATACGAGTATCTCACATGTAGCTCGCATAGTGTGGCTTTGCCCTTATACTCACTTTTTCTTTGCCCTCCACCACAACACCGCTATCAATGCCCCTTTTCCCCTCTTTCCATCCAATACTCCTGTCCTCTCCTAATACCAGCTCCTCTTCGTTTTCCATGAGCCATGTGCTTTGTACGTCATACGATAATATGGGGCCAATTCAGGAATGACAGTGCCTGCCGGAAACCCACAGGACAAAGAAGAAAGAAGAGTTGCTGAATGTTGGACCAGATGGGAAAAAGGGAACTGTGGTGGAAAAGTTAATGCATGATGAGTGCTGGAAAAAGGCGAGTAGCATGTAGCTATTTTTTAACCCCTTGCCAGACATCAGAATGCATCAAACTTGTAGCCAGCTACTATATAATTGAATTCATGCAAAGAGAAATGCCCAGAATTCTTATCCAACTGAGGCCACACATTTTGGGAAATTCCAAACAAATTAGCTTTACTCATCTCTAAAACCCATCTATCTAAAAAATATATTTTCTGTTACCTGTTTTTCATTGCTTAACAGAACGAAATAAAAATAAATCACTGTTGAACATGCAAGCAGTGGTGCACAGGGAGACAGAAATTAGCCTGTGACGGATATATCTACCTAGCTTAGGTCAATTATGCAGCTGTGCTTCAAGGCATTTCAGTGGGGGTTTAAACAGGATGTCAGACTTGGGGCACTCTGAGGGTCTTACTAAAATCCTTGTTTATGTTTTGGATAAAAAATGCCTTTTTATTGCTTTTTAAATTACTAAGGTACCTTTTGAAAACAGAGAAAAAATGTATTGACTTAAATACTAATATTATATTCAGTACAAGCCCATCTCCATAATTATTGTTATTACGCAGGTTAAATTATATTATTAATTTGTTCATGCAAATTGTGAACTATTGAACTTTCCTATAGTCTTTGTAAATTAGAACATTGTTTAAGAGAAAATAAAGGTAAACTTTACATGGATTAATAGCTACCGAAAGTGGAAAATGGATGATATAACACAAGGGATATTCTGTTGTTCATTTATCTGCAAAGTGAATATTCACTAAACGTTTATAAACTATTATAAATGTGGAAATATTTTTTCAATATTTTTTTTAGAAAAACATTTTTGTTTTCAGCATTGCTTTAGGATTTTTGAAGCATGAGATTTCAACACTCATGCAATCACCCCAGCAGACAATAATTTCATATTTTTTTCTGCAAAAAATATTGTGCTGTCTTGCTTTTGCTTTTTAGTGCATTAAGAAAGAAGAAAAAATGTGATTATAATTCAAATGCAGCAAGAGAGATGCCAGCGACACTATACAACCAAGCACACAGCATTCAAACAAGCACTTCTCACATTCAAGTCGGCATTCACCACCACTAAACAGAATTACTTCATTACCCTCATATCCTCTTTATCCCACAACCCCAGGCAGTTATTCAACACACTTAACTCTCTCCTTTGCCCCCACTGTCCCCCCCCCCAACTTCTCATATCTATGCAGAAGTCTTCGCAACACACTTCACCAATAAAATCAATCAGATCAGACAAGTCTTCGCTACCAAACTATCACAACCCCTATGTATATCAGACTACTCCCCTCCCCCACTATCCCTCCTCCCCTCCATCACTGAAGGAGAAATTGCACACCTCCTCTCCAAATCACACCTCACCACTGGTGCATTGGACCCTATCACATCTCACTTCCTCCCCAACCTCACCACCACGCTTATTCAAGCCCTAACCCACCTCTTCAATCTATCACTAACCTCTGGTACCTTTCCTTCCACTTTCAAATATGCAACAATTACACCTGTCTTGAAGAAGCCATCCTCGACCTGACCTCCACATCCAGCTACCGCCTCATATCGCTGCTCCTGTTCGCCTCCAAACTTCTTGAAAAGCATGTCCACGCCGTACTCTCATCCCACCTCTCATCCAACTCTCTCTTTGAAAATCTTCAATCTGGCTTCTGCCCCCACCACTCCATCAAAACCATCTTAACTAAAATTACTAATGACCTACTTACCGCCAAAGCTAATGCACGCTTCTCCATCCTCCTCCTTCTTGACCTGTCCTATGCATTTGAAACAGTCGACCATTGCCTCCTATTACAGATCCTCTCTTCCATTGGAATCACTGACCTTGCCCTCTCCTGGATCTCCTCCTACCTTTCCAAAAGCACATTTAGCGTCTCCCCCTCCCACACAACCTCCTCACCCCATCCCCTCTCTTTTGGGGTCCCTCAAGTCTCTGTCCTGGGACCTCTTATTTTTTCCATCTATACCCTTGGCCCAGGACAACTCATAAAGTCCTATTGATTCCAGTACCACCTGTATGCTGATGACACTCAGATTTACATCTCTGGCCCAGACGTCACCTCTCTGCTGTCCTGAATCCCAGAGTGTCTATCAGCCATATCCTCCTTCTTCTCCTCTCGCTTCCTTAAACTAAATGTAGACAAAATTTAACTCATCATCTTTCACCCATCTTGCGCACCTCCCTCACCTCACAATAAATGATATCACACTTTGCCCTGTACATTTCTGCCTTGTCTACGGTTGACTACGCTATACCATGTGACATATTTGCAAGGTATTAGGGGGAAGCCCTTGTGGGCACTCCTAGTGTCATGTGAGCCTTGAGTGGATGATCCAATCTTTTACAATGTATAAAGGCCCCGTCTCACACTACAATATCGTTACGATATTGTTAGTATGTCACGGGTTTTCAGTCGTTCTAATGACGTCGTAACAACGTTGTTCAGTGTGAAATGTACAAACGATCAACGATAATCGGGCAGATCGTTGATGGGAGGTTTGTGAACCAGACCTTAAACCAAACGATGAGCATTCGTTCAACCTGCAGCATGGGTGTGTGTGACAACTCAATAAAGATGTCGTTAATGACTTCGCCTATTTAGAAGTGAAGGACGTAGGCGATCAAATGACTGCAAGTATCATTTGCTTGTCGCAGAATCTTTGTTGCGTCGTTAATGATATCCATACGTGTGACACCTCACTAGCGATCACTGAACATCGTTCCAGCGATCTAGGCCAAGTCAGATCGTTGGTCGGTTCGCCGACACATTGAAGCATGAGACAGGTCCTTAAGAAAGATGCAAGCAATTTTTTGCTGATTCATGGGAAATAAACAGCAGATTGTTTGAATTCACCAGGACTTGCAAATTGCATAACATTTTATTCAAATTCAATTCACATCAAATCAAATAATCATCTCCAGTTAATATTGATTAATAGTTCTGAAAAGTGGGTTATGTGAAATGGATGAAAGCAAATTAATTCTATTTTCTATCTGTGATGATTTTAAAAAGTAGGAAAAGCAGAAGAAAGTTACACCTACTTGACACTTTGAATGTCTTTGAATGTCTCTGGGCCAGAAGAGTACCGTATATACTCGTGTATAAGCCGACCCGTGTATAAGCCGACCCCCCTACTTTTGCCCCAAAAATCTGGAAAAACCTATTGACTCGTGTATAAGCCGAGGGTGGACCCCAGCACAGGTATACAGCCCCCAGCAGTGTGGTATACAGGCCCCCCCAGTGGTATACAGGCCTCCCCAGTGGTAGTATACAGCAGCCCCAGTGGTAGTATACAGCAGCCCCAGTGGTAGTATATAGCAGCCCCTGTGGTAGTATACAGCAGCCCCAGTGGTAGTATATAGCAGCCCCAGTGGTAGTATATAGCAGCCCTAGTGGTAGTATACAGCAGCCCCAGTGGTAGTATATAGCAGCCCCAGTGGTAGTATATAGCAGCCCCAGTGGTAGTATACAGCAGCCCCAGTGGTAGTATATAGCAGCCCCAGTGGTAGTATATAGCAGGCCCAGTGGTAGTATACAGCAGCCCTAGTGGTAGTATATAGCAGCCCCAGTGGTAGTATACAGCAGCCCCAGTGGTAGTATATAGCAGCCCCAGTGGTAGTATATAGCAGCCCTCCTGGTAGTATACAGCAGCCCCAGTGGTAGTATGTAGCAGCCCAGTGGTAGTATATAGCAGCCCCAGTGGTAGTATACAGCAGCCCCAGTGGTAGTATATAGCCCCAGTGGTAGTATACAGCAGCCCCAGTGGTAGTATATAGCAACCCCAGTGGTAGTATACAGCAGCCCCAGTGGTAGTATATAGCAGCCCCAGTGGTAGTATACAGCAGCCCCAGTGGTAGTATATAGCAGCCCCAGTGGTATATACAGCCCCAGTGGTAGTATATAGCAGCCCCAGTGGTATATACAGCCCCAGTGGTAGTATATAGCAGCCCCAGTGGTAGTATATAGCACCCCAGTGGTATATACAGCCCCAGTGGTAGTATATAGCAGCCCCAGTGGTATATACAGCCCCAGTGGTAGTATATAGCAGCCCCAGTGGTAGTATATAGCAGCCCCAGTGGTAGCATATAGCAGCCCCAGTGGTAGTATACAGCAGCCCCAGTGGTAGTATACAGCAGCCCCAGTGGTAGTATATAGCAGCCCCAGTGGTAGTATACAGCAGCCCCAGTGGTAGTATACAGCAGCCCCAGTGGTATATACAGCAGCCCCAATGGTAGTATATAGCAGCCCCAGCAGCCCCAGTGGTAGTATACAGCAGCCCCAGTGGTATACTGCAGGCCCCCAGGGGTACATATAGCAGCCCCCAGGGGGTGCCCAGCAGCCCCCTGGGGGTACCCAGCAGCCCCCAGGGGGTACCCAGCAGCCCCTGGGGGTACCCAGCACCCCCCAAATGCTGGCACTCGCCCCCCCTTGCAAGAGCCCCCCCCGGTTCTCTTACCATCCCGGTCTTCTGATCAGCGCCGCTCCTCGGCGCTCCGTCCTCGCTGCTCCCGTCCTGCTACATCCGGGATCCTCGGCCGTCGCGCGATGACGTCATATGCCTGCGACGGCCGGAGATCCCGGATGTAGCAGGACGGACGGAGCACCGAGGAGCACCGAGGAGCGGCGCTGATCAG
>JARQOC010000005.1:486609015-486665971 GCA_033576535.1 Allobates femoralis
TGCATCCGAATCCAATCGGAAGACTTCAAATTCCAGCTGATCACCTACATTCACGTCCACGAGCTGCCAGGCTTCAACAAGCATCTTCATGGGCCTTGGTATGGAAGCATTGAAACAGCCATGGACGAGGCAGCCAATGTGACTGGGCGCCTTCTTGTTGACAACACCCTAAAAGAACAACATTTACATATTCAAGTCAGATGACATCCAAAAGATATTGAATAGAAAAAACCTT
Organism: Allobates femoralis; assembly: GCA_033576535.1. Classification (NCBI taxonomy): domain Eukaryota; kingdom Metazoa; phylum Chordata; class Amphibia; order Anura; family Aromobatidae; genus Allobates; species Allobates femoralis. The sequence goes on from JARQOC010000005.1 coordinate 486,609,251, forward strand.
AACTATAGGACTCTCTGGAAACAAAAAGGTTAATCATGTATCTTTTATATAACAGAAAGTTCTCCAGGTCATGAAGGAATTATTTTAGTAAGTAATAGTTCTGCCAGTCCTGACCAGAATAAGTTGCTTAGTTAACCCCTTCCCGACATAGGACGTTGTGCTTCTGCCCGTTCCCGACACAGGACGTTGCACAACGTCCTGGCAGATTTGAGCTCCTGCACCCCCTGTGAGCCGGGTCGCTCAGGTGTCACAGATGCTGCTGCTCTGTGACAACCTGCAGATGACCCCACAGGGGTGGATTAACCCCCCCGTGCCCAGGACCCCTCCGATCGGCAGTTTAAAAGTGAAACTGCCGATCGGAGGGAATCACAGGGATTCACCCCTCCAGATCTGATTGGAGCTCTCCAATCAGATCTGGAGGGGCGGATCGGCAAGTGCCTACCCCTCCTCAGCCCCCTCCAGCTCCAGGACTCTCCAGGACTCTCCAGGACTGTCCAGGGCCGTCCAGGGCCCCCCCGCCGTCCCCCCCAACCGCCCGCCCCCCTCTATTACAATGTATGTGCCGGCGGGCTGCACCCGCGTGCGCCCGCCAGCAACACTGCCTGGTCCCCTGCTCCACTGCTCCCCCCCAGGCTGCCCCCACCTCCGGGCCCTGTGCCTGGCCCCCCTCCTCACCTCCTGCGGCGGGCTGCACACTTCCGTGCACCCGCCGCTGCTGCCGCCGCCGCCGCTGCCGCAGCTCCTCCTTCTCTGCCCGGTCTGTGGCCCCGCCTCCTCTCCCGGCCTCCTCCTGCTCATCGGTGGAACGAGGGAGGTAAGTATGTATGTGTATGTATGCATGTATGTGTATGTATGCATGCATGTGTGTGTATGCATGCATGTGTGTGTATGCATGCATGTGTGTGTATGCATGCATGTGTGTGTATGCATGCATGTGTGTGTATGCATGCATGTGTGTGTATGCATGCATGTGTGTGTATGCATGCATGTGTGTGTATGCATGTGTGTGTATGCATGCATGTGTGTGTATGCATGCATGTGTGTGTATGCATGCATGTGTGTGTATGTATGCATGCATGTGTATGTATGCATGCATGTGTGTGTATGCATGCATGTGTGTGTATGCATGCATGTGTGTGTATGCATGCATGTGTATGTATGCATGCATGCATGTGTATGTATGCATGCATGCATGCATGTATGTGTATGTATGTATATCTATGTATGTATGTATGTGTATGTATCCATGTATGTATGTATGTGTATGTATGTGTGTATGTATGTATGTATGTGTATGTTTGTATCTATGTATGTGTATGTATGTATGTATGTATGTGTATGTATCTATGTATGTATGTATGTATGAATGAATGAATGAATGAATTGATGGTGGGTGAATGGATAGGGGGTGCATGCGTGGACGTGAGCGTACATGAGCGTGCGTGGACGTGAGTGTACGTAGACGTGTGCGTGCGTAGACGTGTGCGTGTGTGGACATGTGTGTGGACGTGTGCGTGCATAGATGTGTGTGTGCATAGACGTATGCGTGCGTGGATGTGTGCGTAGACGTGTGCGTGTGTGGACATGTGTGTGGACGTGTGCGTGCATAGATGTGTGTGTGCATAGACGTGTGCGTGCGTGGATGATGGGTGCATAGGTGGATGGATGGGTGCAACAAGGGATCAAGTGTCCTCTTGTTGTAGTCTCTGGGATCATAGTCATGGTGCACTGTATGACAGATCATTGTCATACAGTGCACCATAACTCTGACCCCAGAGACTGTAAGAAGAGGACACTTCATCCCTTGCTGCAGTCTCTGGATTGACCAGAGGCGATCGAGCGTCGTGGGACCTTCGTTGTGGACTACGTCGGAGGCGATCGTGCGTCATGGGACCTTCGTTGTGGACTACGTCATAGGCGATCGAGCGTCGTGGGACCTTCGTTGTGGACTACGTCGGATCTTTATAATAAAGATGGAGTCCGAATTTTGTTTGTGTTTTTTTTTCAAATAAAAAGATTTTTCTCTGTGTGTATTTTCTGACTATTTACCAGAGATTCCTAATGGCGGGTCTAACATTGGCCCTATATTATGAATCTCGGGCTTAGTGCCAGCTGACAATAAAAAGCTGGCATTAAGCCCTTTATTACCCAGTTTGCCACCGGCACCAGGGCAGCTGGAAGAGTCTGGGTACAGCGCCAGAAAATGGCGCTTCAATGAATGCGCCATTTTCTGGGGCGGCTGCGGGCTGCAATTCGCAGCATGGGGGGCCCAGAACGCTTGGGCCTCTCCATGCTGCGGATTCCAGCCCCCAGCTGCCTAGTTGTACCTGGCTGGACCAAAAATATGGCGGAGCCCCATGTCATTTTTTTTTCTAAAATTAGTTCTAGAAGAAAAAAAAGGGCTTTGCTGTATTTTTGGTGGCCAGCCAGGTACAACAAGGCAGCTGGGGGTTGGTGGCAATCCGTAGCTGCCAAGTTGTACCTGGCTGGACCAAAAATATGGCGGAGCCCCACGCCATTTTTTTTCTAGAATTAGTCCTAGAAAAAAAATAAAAATGGGCTTTGCTGTATTTTTGGTTGCCAGCCAGGTACAACAAGGCAGCTGGGGGTTGGTGGCAATCCGTAGCTGCCAAGTTGTACCTGGCTGGACCAAAAATATGGCGGAGCCCTACGCCATTTTTTTTTCTAAAATTAGTCCTAGAAAAAAAAAGCTTCGCTGTATTTAGATGCATAGTGAACACTTTGAACCCCCAGGTGCTTCACAAATTGATCCGTAAAAATGAAAAAAGAAAATTTGTGTGAAAACAAATGTACTTTTTCCTTACGGATCAATTTGTGAAGCACCTGGGGGATCAAAGTGCTCACTATGCATCTAGATGCATTCCTTGGGGGGTCTAGTTTCCAAAATGGGGTCATTTGTGGGGGAGCTCCAATGTTTGGGCACACAGGGGCTCTCCATACACGACATGGTGTCCGCTAATGATTCCAATAGTTAGCGGACACAATGTCGCGTATGGAGAGCCCCTGTGTGCCTAAACATTGGAGCTCCCCTACAAGTGACCCCATTTTGGAAACTAGACCCCCCAAGGAACATATCTAGATGCATAGTGAGCACTTTGAACCCCCAGGTGCTTCACAAATTGATCCGTAAAAATGAAAAAAGAAAATTTGTGTGAAAACAAATGTACTTTTTCCTTCTTACGGATCAATTTGTGAAGCACCTGGGGGATCATAGTGCTCACTATGCATCTAGATGCATTCCTTGGGGGGTCTAGTTTCCAAAATGGGGTCATTTGTGGGGGAGCTTTAATGTTTGGGCACACAGGGGCTCTCCATACACGACATGGTGTCCGCTAATGATTCCAATAGTTAGCGGACACCATGTCGCGTATGGAGAGCCCCTGTGTGCCTAAACATTGGAGCTCCCCTACAAGTGACCCCATTTTGGAAACTAGACCCCCCAAGGAACATATCTAGATGCATAGTGAGCACTTTGAACCCCCAGGTGCTTCACAAATTGATCCGTAAAATGAAAAAAGAAAATTTGTGTGAAAACAAATGTACTTTTTTCCTTCTTACGGATCAATTTGTGAAGCACCTGGGGGTTCAAAGTGCTCACTATGCATCTAGATACATACCTTGGGGGGTCTAGTTTCCAAAATGAGGTCACTTGTGGGGTAGCTCAAATGTTTGGGTACACATGGGCTCTCCATACGCGACATGGTGTCCGCTAACAATTCCAATAGTTAGCGGACACCATGTCGCGTATGGAGAGCCCCTGTGTGCCTAAACATTGGAGCTCCCCCACAAGTGACCCCATTTTGGAAACTAGACCTCCCAGGGAACGTATCTAGATTAGTTGTGAACATTTTGAACCCCCAGGTGCTTCACAAATTCATCTGTAAAATTGAATAAGTACTTTTTTTCCACAAAAAAATTCTTTTTTTATTTTTACAGATTATTTTGTGAAGCTCCGGGGTGTTCAAAATGCTCACCACCCATCTAGCTAAGTTCCCTGGGGGGTCTAGTTTCCAAAATGGGGTCACTTGTGGGGAGCTACAATGTTTAGGCACACAGGGGCTCTCCAAACGCGACATGGTGTCCGCTAACAATTGGAGCTAATTTTTCAGTCAAATTGTTAGCGGACACTATGTCGCGTTTGGAGAGCCCCTGTGTGCCTACACATTGGAGCTCCCCCACAAGTGACCCCATTTTGGAAATTAGACCCCCCAGGGAATTTATCTAGATGGGTGGTGAGCATTTTGAACCCCCAGGTGCTTCACAAATTCATCCGTAAAAATGAAAAAGTACTTTTTTTTCTACAAAATTTTTTTTTTTCATTATAAAAGATTAATTTGTGAAGCACTGGGGTATTCAAAATGCTCACCACCCATCTAGATAAGTTCCCTGGGGGGTCTAGTTTCCAAAATGGGGTCACTTGTGGGGGAGCTCCAATGTTTAGGCACACAGGGGCTCTCCAAATGCAACATGGTGTCCGCTAACAATTTGACTGAAAAATCAGCTCAAATTGTTAGCGGACACCATGTCGCGTTTGGAGAGCCCCTGTGTGCCTACACATTGGAGCTCCCCCACAAGTGACCCCATTTTGGAAACTAGACCCCCAGGGAATTTATCTAGATGGGTGGTGAGCATTTTGAACCCCCAGGTGCTTCACAAATTCATCCGTAAAAATGAAAAAGTACTTTTTTTTCTACAAAATTTTTTTTTTTCATTATAAAAGATTAATTTGTGAAGCACTGGGGTATTCAAAATGCTCACCACCCATCTAGATAAGTTCCCTGGGGGGTCTAGTTTCCAAAATGGGGTCACTTGTGGGGGAGCTCCAATGTTTAGGCACACAGGGGCTCTCCAAATGCAACATGGTGTCCGCTAACAATTTGACTGAAAAATCAGCTCAAATTGTTAGCGGACACCATGTCGCGTTTGGAGAGCCCCTGTGTGCCTACACATTGGAGCTCCCCCACAAGTGACCCCATTTTGGAAACTAGACCCCCCAGGGAATTTATCTAGATGGGTGGTGAGCATTTTGAACCCCCAGGTGCTTCACAAATTCATCCGTAAAAATGAAAAAGTACTTTTTTTTCTACAAAAATTTTCTTTTAGCCTAAACTTTTTCATTTTCACATGGGGAACAGGATAAAATGGATGCTAAAAATTGTTGGGCAATTTCTCCTGAGTACACCGATACCTCATATGTGGTCATAAACCACTGTTTGGGCACACAGCAGGGCTCAGAAGGGAAGGAGCGCCATTTGACTTTTTGAACGGAAAATTAGCTCCAAAAGTCAAATTGCCCTCCCTCCCTTCTGAGCCCTGCCCTGCGCCCAAACAGTGGTTTATGACCACATATGAGATATCGATGTACTCAGGAGAAATTGCCCAACAATTTTTAGGATCCATTTTATCCTGTTGCCCATGTGAAAATGAAAGAATTGAGGCTAAAAGAACATTTTTGTTGGAAAAATTAAAATTACCATTTTTTCCTTCCACTTTGCTTTAGTTCCCGTGAAGCACCTGAAGGGTTAATAATCTTCTTGAATGTAGTTTTGAGTAGCTTGAGGGGTGCAGTTTTTGAAATGGTGTCACTTTTGGGTGTTTTCTGTCATGTAAACCCCTCAAAGGGACTTCAAATGTGATGTGGTCACAAAAAAAAATGGTTTTGTAAATTTTGCTGGAAAAATGAAAAATTGCTGATGAACTTTGAACCCTTATAACGTCCAAACAAAAAATTTTTTTTTTCCCAAAATTGTGCTGATGTAAAGTAGACATGTGGGAAATGTTATTTATTAACTATTTTGTGGCACATACCTCTCTGGTTTAGCAGAATAAAAATTCATAATTTGAAAATTGCAAAATTTTCAAAAATTTTGCCAAATTTTTAATTTTTTCACCAATAATCGCAAAAATTATCGACCTAAATTTAATACTAACATGAAGCCCAATATGTCACGAAAAAACAATCTCAGAATCGCTCGGATCCAATGAAGCGTTCCAGAGATATTACCCCATAAAGGGACACTGGTCAGAATTGACAAAAATGGCCTGGTCATTAGGGTCAAAATAGGCCCGGGGGTGAAGGGGTTAAAAACTGTAGGACAATCGATCAACCTTAAAAGGGGTTTTCCCAAGAACAAAGCTCATTTTAATTAATAGATCTTGGAATAATAATAATTTACCCAATCAATGTGGTTATAGAAAATGTTCCTGTGCTGAGATAATCTTATATATGTGTCCCTTCTATGTATTGTGTAATGGATGTGTCGGACCGAACAGGGACATGGTCTCATCGTACCACATCTCCTGTGCTGAGATAATCTTCTACATGTGTCCCTGCTATGTACTGTGTAATGGATGTGTCTGACCGTACAGGGACATGGTCTGATCATACCACATCTCCTGTGCTGAGATAATCTTATACATGTGTTCCTGCTATGTACTGTGTAATGGATGTGTCTAACCATACAAGGACATGGTCTGATCATACCACATCTCCTGTGCTCAAAGTGTGTTCAAATGTTCAAATGAGATCAAAGTGCTGCCCATTGTGTTGGATTGTCAATGCAACCCTCTTCTCCCACTCTTGACACACTGATAGCAACACTGCAGAAGAAATGCTAGCACAGGCTTCCAGTATCCATTGTTTCAGATTATTATTATTATTAGTAATTATTAATATAGTACCATTAGATTCCATGGCACCTTACAGGAAAAAAAGGGTAGTAGACGGGGAAAAGTTCAATATACATGCGTAGTCCAGACAAACAGGAACAGAAGGGGAGGGGATCCTGTCAACTAGGGCTCATAGTCTATGAGGGAACGGTGGGGACACAGTAAGAGGGGGTAATGCCGAACATGAGACGGTATAGTGGAAAGGTCTCATTGCAGGTTGTAGGCTAGTCGGAAGAGATGGGTCTTCAAATTTCTTTTGAAGGTTCCCAGGGTAGGCGAGTGTCTGTTGTGTTGGGGGAGAGAGTTCTAGAGGATAGCGGATGCACAGGGGAAATCTTGTATGCGGTTCTGAGAGGAGGAAATAAGAGGGGCATAGAGAACAAGCTCATGTGAGGATCGCAGTTTGCGTGAGGGGAGGTATTGGGAGACCATGTCAGAGATGTATGGAGGGGACAGGTTGTGGATGGCTTTGTATATCATGGTTAGGGTTTTGGAGTGAGATCTCTGAGAATTGAGGAGCCAGTGAAGGGCTTGGAAGAGGGGGAATACGTGGGAGTAGTGGGGAGTCGGGCAGTGGAGTTTAGGATAGATTGGAGAGGTGCGAGCGAGGTAGCAGGGAGGCCAGTTAGCAGGAGGTTGCAAACGTCAAGGCGTGAGATGATGAGAGCATGAATAAGTGTTTTAGCAGTGTTGTGATCAAGGAAAGTGCGGATCGGGGAAATGCTTTTCAGCAGGAGTCGGCAGGAGGTGGCGAGGGCTTGGATGTGAGGCTTGAAGGAGAGGGAAGAGTCATGGATTACCCCGAGGAACTTGGCGTGGGGGACTGGGGAGGAGAGTAAGCAGTCATTGACATTAATGGATATGTCTGGTAGAGGAGGAGAGTGACTTGGGGGTAAGACGATGAACTCAATTTTGTCCATGTTCAGTTTGAAGAAGCGAGCAGAGAGGAAGGAGGAGATGGCGGGCAGGCAGTGTGGAATTTTGGATAGTAGAGAGGTGATGTCAGGCCCAGAAAGAGAGATCTGGGTGTCATCGGCGTAGAGATGATACTGAAGGCCATGGGACTCGATGCATTGTCCTAGGCCGAGGGTGTAGATGGAGAATAGTAAGGGTCCCAGAGCTGAGCCTTGGGGGACACAGACAGATAGGGGGCAAGGCGAAGAGGAGGTATGGGAGTGGGCGACAGTGAAAGTCCAGTCCGTTAGATATGAGGAGATGTAGGAGAGAACTAAATCAGGGATGCCAAAAGATTCCAGAATCTGAAGAAGGAGGGAATGGTCAACAGTGTTGAAGACGGCAGATAGGTCAAGGAGGAGGAAGACGGAATAGTGTCGCTTGCACTTGGTGGTCAGTAGGTCAGTGGTGACTTTTTTTAGGGCTGTTTCAGTGGAGTGATGGGAACAGAAGCCAGATTGTAGGCAGTTAAAGAGGGGGCAGGAGGAGAGGTGGGAGGACAGTTAAGAATGGACGTGTTGTTCAAGTAGTTTTGAGGCGAAGGGGAGAAGAGATATGGGGCGAAAGTTAAAAACAGATGCTGGATTGAGGGAGGGTTTTTTGAGGATGGATGTGATCAAGGCATATTTGAAGGATGAGGGGACACCGGTAGTGAGTTAAAGGGTGAACAGGTGGGTTAGGGCAGGAATGAGGACTGTGGTGAGGTTCGGGATGAGGTGGGAGGGGAGTGGGTCTAGGGCACAGGTGGTGAAGTGTGATTGTGACAAAAGGGAGGAGAGTTGATCCTCTGACTTGGTGGAAAAGCGTCCCTTGGATGTGGGGGGCTGGGCAGTGATGGGAGAGGGCCGGGGGGACAGTGGGTCAAAGCTCTCTCTGATTTTGTCGATCTTCTGTTTGAAGAAAGAGACAAAGTCATCGGCAGAGAACCTGCTCCCTCCATTCTGCACCGCTCCCTCCATCCTGCCCCGCCGCTCATCCTGCCCATCCGCCCCCCCATCATCCTGCCCCTGCTCGCTCCATCCTGCCACGCTCCACCTCCATCCTGCCCCCCCCCGCCACCATCCTGCCCTGCTCACTCCATCCTGCCCCCCCACCACCATCCTGCCCCCCCCCGCCACCATCCTGCCCTGCTCACTCCATCCTGCCCCCCACCACCATCCTGCCCCGCTCACTCCATTTTGCCCTGCTCACTCCATTTTGCCCCGCTCGCCACCATCCTGCTCCTCTGGCTCCATTCTGCTCTACTCGCTCCATCCTGCCCCCCCACCACCATCCTGCCCAGCTCGCTCCATCCTGCCACCCGCCATCATCCTGCCCCTCTTGCTCCACCCTGGCCCCCCCCCCGGCTCCATCTTGCCTTCCCCCCGGCTCCATCCTGCTCCTCCGGCTCCATCCTGCTCCTCCGGCTCCATCCTGCCCCGCTCGCTCCATCCTGCCCCACTCACCACCATCCTGCCCGCTTGCTTATCCTGGCCCCCCTCCCCATCATGCTCCCCCTGCCACCATCCTGCTCCTCCGGCTCCATCCTGCCCCACTCGCTAAATCCATGCAACCCCCCTGCCACCATCCTGCCGCCCCCCGCCACCATCCTGCTCCTCCGCTCCATCCGGCCCCCCCCCCCGGCTCCATCCTGCCCCCCCGCTCCATCCTGATGTGTCGTCATTACCAAGTGTTGCTATATATGTGCTGTAATGTACCGCCATATACTATTAGTGCTGCTATACATGTAATGTAATGTACCACTATATACCATAGCGCTGCTATACATATACTGTAATGCACCGCCATATACTATAGTGCTGCTATACATGTACTGTAATGTACCGCTATATACTATAGTGCTGCTATATATGTGCTGTAATGTACCGCTATATACTATAGCGCTGCTATACATGTAATGTAATGTACCACCATATACCATAGTGCTGATATAGATGTACTGTAATGTACCGACATATACTATAGTGCTGCTATACATGTAATGTAATGTACCACCATATACCATAGCGCTGCTCTACATGTACTGTAATGTACCGCCATATACTATAGTGCTGCACATCTAGTGTGTAATAAAACATTAGTGGTGCATAGGGATACATGCCACCATCTTTCACCCCTGTCCCAAAGAATCTGTGGGGAAACGTCAGTTCACATGGATGCATGGGATCAGCAGAGGTCCCTGCAGGCTGTGCTGTGGATAAGTGATAAATTATTTTCATGGAAAAACCTTTAACACTGGTGACTATGGCTGGGGGTGATATTTAGCCAATTGTTCAAAACAAGTACTAAGCAAAGAAGGGTGTACACAGAACTAGGATAGACGTGCATCAAGGAATCATTGACGGTGGGTCCCAGCGGCTGGTCTCAGGGGTAACTGTGCCCTCATAATGGATTATCTGCGCCAGAACAGTCCTTTTAGAGACACCATAGAGCACTGGCCATATAACGTCCACATATAGAAGACATGGTTTCAGTTTGGCTGAACACTTATCTGTACTCACCACAAGCTTCTCTCCGTACTGTGGCTGGAATACAACAAAGTCTGCTTCAATATTGATATGAATATATCCAACGTCATTGTATATGTCTCCTAATTCACCAATCAGCTTTATGTTGTCATAGGCCACGGGGACACCCTCCAACCTACAAGGACAAAGATCATCATAAACCATCTCTGCTGTGAAATAACTTAACGATTCTTCCTCTACTGGCATGTTCACATGCAGTGTGTTTGCACACAGGCCACTCCAGATCACGCAGGCGCACAGTGCACTTGCGCAGAGATCTTTGCGGCTCAAGCATGCACAGAACAGTCTTAAGGCCGGGTTACACACAGCGACATTGTTACCGATGTCGCTGCAACGTCATAGGTTTTGTGATGTTGCATCGACGCTGCTGCATGTGACATGCCACAGCGACCAGCTCGATGATCGTTGCGTAATGGCTGGGATCATTTTTCAGTCTTTGATCTCCCGCTGTCACGCATGCATCGGCACGTGTGACAGGGGCAACTACCAGCGACATCCAGTGTGCGCCCGACACCCTGACCGATCCCAGCGACCGTTGGGTGTTGGCGCATCGCTGGGTGATCACTGGTGAGATCTGCCTGTGTGGCATCTCACCAGCAATCACAATGTTCCAGCGATCACGGCCATGTAGGATCGTTGGTGGGATCGCTAGAACATCAGTACGCGTAACCCAGCTTTAGGCTCAGCCTGCAGTAGGGCAGAGCACAGTGGGCAGGCGCGATCTAGAGAAGCCTCTGCACAGGTGCGCGATTCTGATGTCACTCAGAAGAAGAAGAGGCTGTCAGACAGCAAGAAGACAAGGATGGATCAAGCCCACCGGACCGGAAACAGGTAATTATAATACAGGGCAGCAAGTTTATAAAACTTATTTATTAGGTGCACAGGGGGAGTCAGGGCATACTAGCACCTTCTTAAAATGCAGCATAGGTGCTGCTGAAGGCGGCGCTTTTAGTTTCACACACCATAATCTATTGACAGATTCACTTTAAACTTAGGAGGAATCTGTCCGTAGGATTGACCCTCCCAGAGTTGTCTATATGGGCATGTAGGTCATAGGAAGTAAAAGAAAATGATAAATTGTTATCTGTGATCTGATGTAACATTCCAGAGAAATCCATGTACTCCTTAAAGGGAACCAACCATCTCAGATCACCCTAATACACAGTTAGTAAATGTCCCTGCACCCTAAGGATATCTTTCCACCACTGTTTTTGTGTAAAATCTTGCATTAGTATAACTCATATAAAGAGTTTATAAACTTACTAGCCTGGTGACTTCTGGGCGTATCCCTCCTTCTGTTATACTTCAGGGCTGTCCATTCATTGCATGGCTGTGCTCCCCCTCCCTCTGTGCAGAGGAGATAACGATCACACCCATCAGGGCAGGGCAGCAGGCACGGAGGGAGGGGGAGCACAGACATGCAATGCACAGCCCTGAAGTATAACAGAAGGAGGGATACGCCCAGAAGTCACCAGGCTAGTAAGTTTATAAACTCTTTATATCAGTTATACTAATGCAAGATTTTACACAAAAACAGTACTGGAAAGGTATCCTTATAACCTGATGCCAGAATGGCGTCTCCCCCATTTCACCGTACTTGGAATGCTTTTCAGGGTTCTCTTTACATTTTAGAATAAAGAGTCGTTCAAAACTACAACACATCCCACAACAGATAAAAGGCTAGTATGTTAAACAGAAAACATGAAAAAAATTGGATCTTGAAAGGAGGAAAGAAATTAAAAAGTGCATAAACAAGAACGATCCCATCAGGCAGGGGTTATGCCCCGCACGCCCCTATCCGTTGGACAGCCCCCCACTCCCCTGCTGTACACCTCCTCCCCTGCTGCCTACTGCCCCCTGCTGTACATCGCCCGCTCTAGCTGCACACTGCTATTCCTGCTGTACACACCCCCACAGCTGCCCCCCTGCTGTGCACCGCCTCCCTGTACTACACTGCCCCCATCTGCTGCACACCGCCTCCCTGTAGTACACTGCCCCCTCTGCTGCACACCGCCTCCCTGTAGTACAGTGCGCCCCTGTAGTACAGTGCCTCCCTGTAGTACAGTGCCCCCCTGCTGTACACTGCCTCCCTGTAGTACACTGCCCCCTCTGCTGCACACACTTTCCCCCCTGCTGCACACCGCCTCCCTGTAGTACACTACCCCCTCTCCTGCACACCGCCTCCCTGTAGTACACTGCCCCCTCTGCTGCACACTGCCTCCCTGTAGTACACTGCCCCCTCTGCTGCACACTGCCTCCCTGTAGTACACTGCCCCCTCTGCTGCACACTGCCTCCCTGTAGTACACTGCCCCTCTGCTGCACACACTTTCCCCCCTGCTGCACACTGCCTCCCTGTAGTACACTGCCCCCTCTGCTGCACACTGCCTCCCTGTAGTACACTGCCCCCTCTGCTGCACACTGCCTCCCTGTAGTACACTGCCCCCTCTGCTGCACACACTTTCCCCCTCTGCTGCACACTGCCTCCCTGTAGTACACTGCCCCCTCTGCTGTACACTGCCTCCCTGTAGTACACTGCCCCCTCTGCTGCACACACTTTCCCCTCTGCTGCACACCGCCTCCCTGTAGTACACTACCCCCTCTGCTGCACACCGCCTCCCTGTAGTACACTGCCCCCTCCTGCTGCCCATCGCCTCCCTGTAGTACACTGCCCCCTCTGCTGCACAACCGCCTCCCTGTAGTACACTGCCCCCTCTGCTGCACACCGCCTCCCTGTAGTACACTACCCCCTCTGCTGCACACCGCCTCCCTGTAGTACACTGTCCCCTCCTGCTGCACACCGCCTCCCTGTAGTACACTGCCCCCTCTGCTGCACACCGCCTCCCTGTAGTACACTGCCCCCTCCTGCTGCACACCACCTCCCTGTAGTACACTGCCCCCTCCTGCTGCACACCGCCTCCCTGTAGTACACTGCCCCCTCCTGCTGCACACACGCCTCCCTGTAGTACACTGCCCCCTCCTGCGCACACCGCCTCCCTGTAGTAACACTACCCCCTCTGCCGCACACCGCCTCCCTGTAGTACACTGCCCCTCCTCTGCTGCACACCACCTCCCTGTAGTACACTGCCCCCTCCTGCTGCACACCACCTCCCTGTAGTACACTGCCCCCTCCTGCTGCACACCACCTCCCTGTAGTACACTGCCCCCTCCTGCTGCACACCACCTCCCTGTAGTACACTGCCCCCTCCTGCTGCACACCACCTCCCTGTAGTACACTGCCCCCTCCTGCTGCACACCACCTCCCTGTAGTACACTGCCCCCTCCTGCTGCACACCACCTCCCTGTAGTACACTGCCCCCTCCTGCTGCACACCACCTCCCTGTAGTACACTGCCCCCTCCTGCTGCACACCACCTCCCTGTAGTACACTGCCCCCTCCTGCTGCACACCACCTCCCTGTTAGTACAACTACCCCCTCTGCTGCACACCACCTCCCTGTAGTACACTGCCCCATGCCGGACACTTACACCACGTTGTATTTCAGCAGCTCGGCGTTCAGATGCTCTGTGATGCCGCTCCGCTTCTTGTTCATGTACTTGGGGGACAGCGCTACGTGTCTGCGGTGCGTCTTCACTGCCAGGCACGAGTATCTGCTGGTGATGAACCCGCAGGCCTCGGAGAAGGACGGCAGCGTCAGGCAGGACAGGGTCGCCGGCTTCTCAGAGACATCGGCGGCGGGATCCCCGGATTATCAGGCGCTGCCATACTGTACCGTCCACATGTCTGCCGAGCAGGCGGCCCCGAGTGATGACGTCACTCACCACACATCATAACTAGAGGGCAACACGAGACGAGCGGATCCCTGCAGTCGAATCCTTCTACTGCGCATGCGCGCGGCAGTCGCGCGCTCGGCTCTAATTCCTTCTGCGCATGCGCGCGACTCCCGCGCGCTCGTGCTCGCGCCTCTAATTTAGTGTTCGCGGCGGAGGCTGGCTTCCCTGCGCGAGCTTCATTCACTGTGAAAGCCCCGCCCCCCCGACCTGCCGGTCTTCCCGCCTTGCTGTTCAAAACACTGGCGCTTCTACTGCATCAGGCTTCTCTATTGACTGGTATTGGGGGCTGTGTATGGATGGATGGGTGGTCTTACTAGGGGGGGCTGTCTATGGATGGATGGGTGGTCTTACTAGGGGGGGGCTGTGTATGGATGGATGGGTGGTCTTACTAGGGGGGGGGCTGTGTATGGATGGGGGTCTTACTAGGGGGGGCTGTGTATGGATGGATGGGTGGTCTTACTAGGGGGGGGCTGTGGATGGAATTGGGGGTCTTACTAGGGGGGGCTGTGTATGGATGGATGGGGGTTTTACTAGGGGGGGCTGTGTATGGATGGATGGGGTCTTACTAGGGGGGGCTGTGTATGGATGGGTGGTCTTACTAGGGGGGGGCTGTGTATGGATGGATGGGTGGTCTTACTAGGGGGGGGCTGTGGATGGATGGGGGTCTTACTAGGGGGGGCTGTGTATGGATGGATGGGGGTTTTACTAGGGGGGGGCTGTGTATGGATGGATGGGTGGTCTTACTAGGGGGGGGGGGCTGTGTATGGATGGAATGGGGTCTTACTGGAGGGGGGGCTGTGTATGGATGGATGGGGGTCTTACTAGGGGGGGGGCTGTGTATGGATGGATGGGGGTCTTACTGGGGGGGGGGCTGTGTATGGATGGATGGGTGGTCTTACTGGAGGGGGGGCTGTGTATGGATGGATGGGGGTCTTACTAGGGGGGGGGCTGTGTATGGATGGATAGGGTCTTACTAGGGGGGGGCTGTGTATGGATGGATGGGGGTCTTACTAGGGGGGGTGTGTATGGATGGATGGGGGTCTTACTAGGGGGGGGGCTGTGTATGGATGGATAGGGGTCTTACTAGGGGGGCTGTGTATGGATGGATAGGGGTCTTACTAGGGGGGGGGGCTGTGTATGGATGGATGGGGGTCTTACTAGGGGGGGGGGCCGTGTATGGATGGATGGGGGTCTTACTAGGGGGGGGGCTGTGTATGGATGGATGGGGGTCTTACTGGGGGGGGGCTGTGTATGGATGGATGGGGGTCTTACTAGGGGGGCTGTGTATGGATAGATAGGGGTCTTACTAGGGGGGGGGGCTGTGTATGGATGGATGGGGGTCTTACTAGGGGGGGCTGTGTATGGATGGAAGGGGGTCTTACTGCTTACTGGGGTGGCTGTGTACTGATAGATGGGGGGGCTGTGTACGCATAGATGGGGGGGCTTACTGGGGGGGTCTGTATGGATAGATGGGGGGCTGTACGGATAGATGGGGGGGCTTACTGGGGGGTCTGTATAGATAGATGGGGGGCTTGCTGGGGGGCTGTACGGATAGATGGGGGGGCTGTTTGCAGTGATGCCAACACACGTGCTGTAGTCAGTACTTTTTGTTCACCTCTGCTTCCGTCTACAACACTGAACCATTCGGGTTCCCCATTACATTTACTACCCAACTATTCTCACGGACTCACGACATCAGCGGCCTTTGTTTGTTGACCAGCACTGAGCGCGGTTTATAAGCTCCCTAAGGCTGCGTTCACACTGGGCGTATTTGCGGCGCTTTTTTGCGCACGTATTTCCCCCCAAAGCGCATTTGCATCTGCATGTCACAGCAAAGTGAATGCACTTGCACTTTTGCTGTTCACACGCAGCGCAATTTTCCGCCGCGCTTTTATGGGAGAACGCGCACGTAAAAAGAATGAACATGTTCATTCTTTCTGCCTTTTTACATGCGCGCTTTTATGGGAGAAAGCGCGCACGTAAAAAGAATGAACATGTTCATTCTTTCTGCCTTTTTACGTGCGCCTTCTCCCATAGGCCCCATTTTAACCCCTGGAATTACGCATCGCCATTCAGACGATGCGCATTGCAGCGCGGGGCAAGGGGCATGTGGAGGAAATTATGTCACACAGGAACAGCCCCAGGGACAGCAGGAACAGGAAATCCCATCATTTTGGGATTCCTGCTTTCCCGTGGCTGTCCCTGGGTCCCACCGCACCCGCCGGCCATTATCCAATGATCCAGCTTCCCCTGTGTCCTGTCCCCGCTCCGTCCAGCCCCCCCTGTGTCCTGTCCAGCCCTCCCCTGTGTCCGGCCTGCACCCCCCATACCGGTCCCCGCCATCCACCCGCCCTCCTATAGTTTTTCTGCCGGCGGGCTCATGCGCCCGCCGGTCAAGCTGCAGACCCCCTCCCCCCTGCTCATACCCACCCCCCAGCCCCGCTCACCTATTCCGGTCCGGCGGGGTGCACCGGCCTGCACCATCGGCCTCCTCTGCAGTCTCCGGTGTGGCCCCTCTTCTTCTCAGGGGCTCCTCCTCCTTATCGGTGGGTAAGTATGGATGAATGGGTGGATGGATGGGTGAATGGATGTATGTGTGCATGGATGTGCGTGCTTGGATGTGTGCGTGCGTGAATGTGCGTGCTTGGATGTGTGTGTGGATGTGCATGCGAAGATGTGTGCATACGTGGATGTCAGCGTGCGTGCGTGGATGTGCTTGCGTTGATGTGTGCGTGAATGTGTGTGTGGATGTGGATGGATGTGCGTGCGTGGATGTCAACATGCGTGTGTGGATGTGCTTGCGTTGATGTGTGCGTGGATGTGCGTGCGAAGATGTGTGCGTACGTGGATGTGAGCATGCGTGTGTGGATGTCAGCGTGCGTGCGTGGATGTCAGCGTGCGTGCGTGAATATTTGCGTGCTTGGATGTGCGTGCGTGGTTGTGTGCGTGCGTGGATGATGGGTGCAACAAGGGATCAAGTGTCCTCTTGTTATAGTCTCTGGAATCATAGTCATGGTGCACTGTATGACAGATCATTGTCATACAGTGCACCATAACTCTGACCCCCGAGACTAGGAAGAGGACACTTGATCCCTTGCTGTAGTCTCTGGATTGAGCAGAGGCGATCGAGCGTCGTGGGACCTTTGTGGACTACGTCGGAGGCGATCGAGCGTCGTGGGACCTTCGTTGTGGACTTCGTCGGAGGCGATCGAGCGTCGTGGGACGTTCGTTATGGACTACGTCGGATCTTTATAATAAAGATGGAGTCCGAATTTTGTTTGTGTTTTTTTTTTTCAAATAAAAAGATTTTTCTATGTGTGTATTTTCTGACTATTTACCAGAGATTCCTAATGGCGGGTCTAACATTGACCCTATATTATGAATCTCGGGCTTAGTGCCAGCTGCCAATAAAAAGCTGGCATTAACCCCATTATTACCCAGTTTGCCACCGGCACCAGGGCAACTGGAAGAGCATGGGTACAGCGCCAGAAAATGACGCTTCAATGAATGCGCCATTTTCTGGGGCAGCTGCGGGCTGCAATTCGCAGCATGGGGGGCCCAGAACGCTTGGGCCTTTCCATGCTGAGGATTCCAGCCCCCAGCTGCCTAGTTGTACCTGGCTGGGCCAAAAATATGGCGGAGCCCTATGTCATTTTTTTTTTTCAAGAATTAGTGCTAGAAATAAAAAGGCTTCGCTGTATTTTTGGTTGCAGCCAGGTACAACGAGGCAGCTGGGGGTTGCTGGCAGTCTGTAGCTGCCAAGTTGTACCTGGCTGGACCAAAAATATGGCAGAGCCCCACGCCATTTTTTTTTTCTAGAATTAGTTCTAGAAATAAAAAAAGGCCTTCGATGTATTTTTTGTAGCCAGCCAGGTACAACTTGGCAGCTGGCAGACTGGAATCCTCAGCGTGGAGAGGCCCAAATGTTGTGGGCCCCAAACGCTGCAAATTTCAACCCACAGCCACCCAAGAAAATAGCGCATTCGTTAAAGGCGGCATTTTCTGGTGCTGTACCCCAACTCTTCCAGTTGCCCTCGTGCACTCGGGTTCTCCATACACGACATGGTGTCCGCTAACAATTTCAATGGAAAATTAGCTCCAATTGTTAGCGGAAACCATGTCGGGTATGGAGAGCCCCTCCCTGTGTGCCTGAACATTGGAGCTTCCCCACAAGTGACCCCATTTTGGAAACTAGACCCCCGAAGGAACGTATCTAGATGCATAGTGATCACTTTGAACCCCCAGATGCTTCACAAATTCATCCATAAAAATACGTTCCTTGGGTGGTCTAGTTTCCAAAATGGGGTCACTTGTGGGGGAGCTCCAATGTTTAGGCACATAGGGGCTCTTCATATCCTACAAGGTGTCCGCTAACAATTCCAATTGTTAGTGGACACCATTTTGCGTATGGAGAGCCCCTGTGTGTCTCCACATTGGAGCTACCCCACAAGTGACCCCATTTTGGAAACTAGACCCCCGAAGGAACGCATCTAGATGCATAGTGAGCACTTTGAACCCCCAGATGCTTCACAAATTGATCCGTAATAATGAAAAAATAAATTATTTGTGGAAAAAAAAGTGCTTTTTCATTTTTACAGATGAATTTGTGAAGCATCTGGGGGTTCAAAGTGCTCACTATACATCTAGATGCGTTCCTTCGGGGGTCTAATTTCCAAAATGGGGTCACTTGTGGGGGAGCTCCAATGTGGAGACACACAGGGGCTCTCCAAACGCGACATGGTTTCCGCTTACAAATTGAGCTCATTTTCCATTCAAATTGAAAAGAAAGGAAATGACATCACAAGGCTTTTTTTTAACAAACTTTATTTCTATGTTTGCAGTACACATGCAGAAAAATACGCGTCCGTAAAAAAACGCATAAAAAAAAACGCATGTGTGTGAACACACATGCGTACTTTACGCGCGTAAAAAAACGCGCGTATTTCTTTAGAAAACTGCATGCGTAAAAGTATGCGACAAAATACGCACTGTGTGAACGTAGCCTTAGGGCTCAAACAGACCGGCGACTTAATTTCATGCATAAAGTCCCGCTCTGAACTTAGTACCTGAAAAGGAAGCTCGTACTTACCTGCCCCCATAACCCGGCCTGTCTTCATGCGCTGCCTGACGGGACTCTCAGCGCAGGAACTCTTGGGAGAGGGCAGCGCACGAGGACAGGCCGGGTTATGGGGGCGGCGCCGACAGGTAAGTACGAGCTTCATTTTCAGGCACTAAGTTCAGAGCGGGACTTCATGCGTGAAATCAAGTCGCCGGTCTGTTTGAGCCCTTATGGAGCTTATGAACCGCGCTCAGTGCTGGTCAACAAACAAAGGCCGCTGATGTCGTGAGTCCGTGAGAATAGTTGGGTAGTAAATGTAATGGGGAACCCGAATGGTTCAGTGTTGTAGACGGAAGCAGAGGTGAACAAAAAGTACTGACTACAGCACGTGTGTTGGCATCACTGCAAACAGCCCCCCCATCTATCCGTACAGCCCCCCATCTATCTATACAGACCCCCCAGTAAGCCCCCCCATCCATCCGTACAGCCCCCCATCTATCCATACAGACCCCCCAGTAAGCCCCCCCATCTATCCGTACAGCCCCCCAGTAAGCTCCCCCATCTATCCGTACAGCCCCCCATCTATCCATACAGACCCCCCCCATCTATCCGTACAGCCCCCCCATCTATCCATACAGCCCCCCAGAAAGCCCCCCATCTATCTATACAGACCCCCCAGTAAGCCCCCCCATCCATCCGTACAGCCCCCCATCTATCCATACAGACCCCCCAGTAAGCCCCCCATCTATCCGTACAGCCCCCCAGTAAGCTCCCCCATCTATCCGTACAGCCCCCCATCTATCCATACAGACCCCCCCATCTATCCGTACAGCCCCCCCATCTATCCGTACAGCCCCCCCATCTATGCGTACACAGCCCCCCATCTATCCGTACACAGCCCCCCCATCTATCCGTACACAGCCCCCCCCCAGTAAGACCCCCATCAATCCATACACAGCCCCCCCTAGTAAGACCACCCATCCATCCATACACAGCCCCCCCCCCTAGTAAGACCACCCATCCATCCACAGCCCCCCCTAGTAAGACCCCCATCCATCCATAAACAGCCCCCCCCTAGTAAGACCACCCATCCATACACAGCCCCCCCTAGTAAGACCACCCATCCATCCATACACAGCCCCCCCTAGTAAGACCACCCATCCATCCATACACAGCCCCCCCTAGTAAGACCACCCATCCATACACAGCCCCCCCCTAGTAAGACCACCCATCCACAGCCCCCCCCCTAGTAAGACCACCCATCCATACACAGCCCCCCTAGTAAGACCACCCATCCATCCATACACAGCCCCCCCCCTAGTAAGACCCCATCCATCCATACACAGCCCCCCCTAGTAAGACCCCCATCCATCCATACACAGCCCCCCCCTAGTAAGACCCCCATCCATCCATACACAGCCCCCCCCCCTAGTAAGACCCCCATCCATCCATACACAGCCCCCCCTAGTAAGACCCCCATCCATCCATACACAGCCCCCCCTAGTAAGACCACCCATCCATCCATACACAGCCCCCCCTAGTAAGACCACCCATCCATACACAGCCCCCCCCTAGTAAGACCACCCATCCACAGCCCCCCCCTAGTAAGACCACCCATCCATACACAGCCCCCCTAGTAAGACCACCCATCCATCCATACACAGCCCCCCCCCTAGTAAGACCCCCATCCATCCATACACAGCCCCCCCCTAGTAAGACCACCCATCCATCCATACACAGCCCCCCCTAGTAAGACCCCCATCCATACACAGCCCCCCCCCTAGTAAGACCACCCATCCATCCATACACAGCCCCCCCCTAGTAAGACCACCCATCCATCCATAGACAGCCCCCCCTAGTAAGACCACCCATCCATCCATACACAGCCCCCCAATACCAGTCAATAGAGAAGCCTGATGCAGTAGAAGCGCCAGTGTTTTGAACAGCAAGGCGGGAAGACCGGCAGGTCGGGGGGGCGGGGCTTTCACAGTGAATGAAGCTCGCGCAGGGAAGCCAGCCTCCGCCGCGAACACTAAATTAGAGGCGCGAGCACGAGCGCGCGGGAGTCGCGCGCATGCGCAGAAGGAATTAGAGCCGAGCGCGCGACTGCCGCGCGCATGCGCAGTAGAAGGATTCGACTGCAGGGATCCGCTCGTTCCGCCGCGAACACTAAATTAGAGGCGCGAGCACGAGCGCGCGGGAGTCGCGCGCATGCGCAGAAGGAATTAGAGCCGAGCGCGCGACTGCCGCGCGCATGCGCAGTAGAAGGATTCGACTGCAGGGATCCGCTCGTAGGGCAACAGGACTGCTGAGGAGACGCCGCCATGTTTGTGAAGACCAAAGTGTCTGCGCCTGCGTGTACATATATGCTATGTCTGCAGTGTTCAGGCGGTGAAGGAATATGCCTACCAGCCAGTCATGTGACCTCGGGACGCTAGTACTCGGTCATGTGACCTCGAGACTCCCCAAGCAGCCTGTCATGTGACCTCGGGACTCCCCAGGCAGCCTGTCATGTGACCTCGGGACTCCCCAGCCAGCCTGTCATGTGACCTCGGGACTCCCCAGGCAGCCTGTCATGTGACCTCTGGACTCCCCAGGCAGCCTGTCATGTGACCTCCATTATGTTTCATGTTTAGTCTTTATTTGGTTCCGGACTCTCCAGGCCGACACTCGTTTGTAGATATCAAAGCTGTATTGTTTTAATATATATTTTAGTGGCCGTGGTTTGTGCCGCCATCTTCTGAGACCTGTAACACGTCCGTTTTCCGCCGATCGTCCCGTGTGAAGAGTTTTTTGACCACTGAGCTCTAGTTTTTATTGCCATCATTTTGGAGTAGTTAAAGGGGAGCTCCAGGGAGATAATGTTGTATGTATGATTCCTGCACTCTTATACTAATACGCTTACACTTGCATAATGTTTAGAATTAATATAAATCAGTTATTCACTAATGCTGCTTACCAGTCATCCATCCCGTAGAGACAATGCGTTACGACTAAGTGAGCAGCTCACCCCCCCCTCCCTCTGCAGTCAGCATCTGTAATCTGAGAACAGACACTTCCTTCTTCAATCACATGGGCGTGATGTCATGAAAGGTCCTAGACTAAGCTGGTATCTGGATAACTGTTTCTGTACAGAGAGCAGGGGGTGTGACCAAAGTCTCAATGGGGCCTTAGGTGACACCAGGCCCATGTGATTGAGTGAGGAAGTGTCTGTTATCAGACAAACTGCTTACTGTGGAGGCAGGGGGAGAGCTGCTCAATTAGGGTTGACGTATTGTCCCCTATGGGAGGGGTGGTGGGAAAGGAACAGTTAGCGTATAAGTAACTTATAGGAATTTTAAACATTCTACAAGTGCAACAGGCAACTTAGCATTATAGTCTAAGTAGTGCAGGGACCTTACAAAAATGTTTATCTCCCTGGGGTTCCCCTTTAAGACATTTTCATTGCTTTGTGCTGAATATTTACAAAGAGGTGCAGCAATCTCTGGGCTACAATTTTTAGGTGCCATTTCGGAATTAATTGACTTATTGCCTTGTTTTTGGAGGGGGTCTTTGGGGGAGCGTATGGAATAAATATTTCAGTCTTGTGTGTCGAACTGAGAACTCAAAATTGCCAATAAGTAAAAAGGTAATAAGGGGCATACATAGTAAGGAGGAGCGAACACAGTAAGAAGGGATTGGAATAGTATGGAGGAGTTGGTGCAATAATGAGAAGCAGGCACAGTAAGGAGTATTGAATATATTAAAGAAGAGCTTGCATATTAATGAGCACTAGGCACAGTAAGGAGGAGGGGAAACAGTAACGAGGAGCAGACTATAGGGAAGAGCTGACACAGTAATGAGAAGTGGGCTCAGTAAGCATCAGCAGGCACTGTAGGGAGGAGCAGAGTCTGTAGGAAATAGCAGGGCATAGTAAAGAGTATGTGGTACAATAGGGAGGAGCAAGCATAGTGTGGCACCCATGCGGGGATTGCCACAGGACCCACCGGTGCAGGGAGGGATGTACACCTAGGCACACAGAGCACACAACACCTTCCATCCCAGGTCTGAAGGGGGAGCCCCACTGGCTGCCCTTAAGCCAGATCCCCTATAACGACCCAGGCCTGAGGGGAGGAGTCAGTCAGTCTGCAGTAGAGAGAACAGTTAGTGAGTTCCAAAGGGACAACAAAGAGGAAGGACTGGAAAGAGCTGGTTGCTGGGACCAAGCTAGGCCCAGAACCAGGAAAGACAACCCAGATGTGCAGCGCCCTTGGGAGAAGGACGGAGGTCAGTGGGAGAGGTAGGAAGACAGAAGAAGGAAACATATCTGGTATCCCTTTAGCTCACCCGGACACTGGAGTCCGAAGCTGCTATTACTCTATTGGTAGCAGAGAAAGCCTGGACAGACCAGGAGGTTTAGTCCCCCTGGAGCTCGGGAAAATCTATACTCCAAGCCTGATCAAGAATAGGACCAGGGAGCCAAGCCGAAGATAGGGATCTCTCACAGAAAGGTCCTCACTGTCGGCTGTGGAGTAGCATCCTGAGAGAGGAAGAGAAAGAGTGGCAGGTTCAGCTCCAGGTAGAACTTAGCCCAATTACCGCACACACTAATAGAAGAGGCCTCACCACTCTCCAATGTGGATGTCTCAAACTGCACCGATAACCTGGTTACCCTCCTGGACCGTGCCTGTTACCGAACATCAGTAAAAAATACATAAACAGAGACTAGTGTGTGTGTGTGTGTGCCTGCTTCACCGCCGCCGCCTGCAGCGTTCACAGTAGAACCGCTACTACTACTCCCCTCATACACCCCGCTGCCCTGAGGTAAAGCGCCACCTGTGGGGAGCTGTACTACCAAAGCTGCATTTCCATCACCTCAGCGGCCGGCCGCAGCACTGGTAGCCCTATTACCTGGTACCACAGGTGGTGTTACGTTACAATTTTCCCATCATCAGCACTCCCACCCCGCCATTGAGGGTCCAGGGCACGGAACCGGGAACTGACCAGCCGTGATCCCCACTGAAGTAACCACCTGTTCCCGTATCCGAGTACCCCCTACCCTGTCGACCGACTCAATAGTAAAGAAGAGTTGATACACAAAAAAGTAGCCTGGATAGTAGGGATAAAAGCAGAGACAGTAAAAAGTAGACACAGTAGAGATGAGAGGGAACAGTAGGGAGAAGTGAACACAGTATGGAGAAGCAGTAGGAATGAACCGGCATAGTAGTGAGTAGTGTGCAGAGTAAAGGCCCCGTCACACCATCCAACATCGGCTGCGATGGCGGATGTGATGCCGCGAGTGTGCGCTCACTTCCGACATCGCAGACTAAGGGTACCTTTACACGCCGCTACGGCAGGATGGATGCATCCCGCTACTTCACGTGCACGAGCACGCCCAAACGGTTACAAACGCTCAACGCATCACCTTTACACGCCGCCATAAGGTGCGCTACGCTACGTGACATCTGTAACTAGCTGCATCGCCGGGTGTCTCAAGTAGCCATCTGTAGCTCAGCGTACCTCATTTACACAACGCTACAACAAGCTAATATGGGCGGACCTGGTGCAGCAGGGACAGCACATAGGCGTGCCACAATTGTGGATTACAAGACATCCGTACGGTGATAGGACAAAGCCAGAACATCCTGATTGGGCAGACAACGCAGGAGGCTGAGTAATACAGCACGCTTGAGCGATTGTGTAGTGTGACTGGTCAGCTCCTTAAATATGCCTCCCTATGCAGCGACTACCAATCGTCATGCAGGAGCTTCCACCAATGATCGCACATGGGGCGCGGTAACACGGAGCCAGGGTCACGCCTTAGCTACATTGCAGCTACATCGCAGGGTGTCCAGAGTTCCCTTCCGTAACGTCTTTACACGCCGATGCATCTTGCTACCATCGGCTTTGTAGCTCTCTGTTTTCGAGCACAGGTCGTAAACAGATGTATCTGTTGCCGGCTGTATCGTCACGTCTTCAGACGCCGCTACGACGGGCTATATTGGCGCTACAAGCTACATTTGTAGCCTGTAGCGGGATGCATCCATCCTGCCGTAGCGGCGTGTAAAGGTACCCTAACTCACACGGCATGATGTTGCCGGTGACGGCGCTGCGATGTTGGCGGCGTGATCTCTCGCTGGGCTGGGATCGACCTAGCGAGTCATCTGCTGCAATGCAGCGAATAGGCGGGATCGTCCGTGACATCGCTATTGCATGCAAGAAAAACTGTCAAATTCGACTTGAACAACTATCGTGGTTGAATCGTGCATTTACATGCAACAAGAATGTCGTTTCAACATCGTTCCTGATGTCACTTTTGAACGACGTAGGAAACAATGTTGAAAGATGTGACGGTGCCTTTAGGAGCAGCACAGAAGGAAGGAGTTAGCATAGTAAAGAGAATCAGGCACAGCAAGAGCAGTAACCAATTATTTCTCCGGCTCAGAAAGATCATTTTATGTAATTACTTGCACAGCTATGTATATAACATATCAAAATTATGAGATGTAATAGTTGATTTGCAAACAGTGATAGCAATTTTATTAGGATTATCCACAAATATAATAGTATAAAACAGCAATCAAGGATACAAGGGAGTTTATTAAGTGATCTGTGTAAGAATAGATACGTTTACGTGGCAACAGGTCTCTGTGATAGTAATGGAGCCTGGAAAAACACTCAAAAAGTATACCTGCACCTAAGTGCAACTTAATATATAACACAATGGAACGTATACCAACAACTAAAGGGGTTCACAATAGTCAGAAGGCACATGCAGCTGATTCACAGTAATTACAAGGGTTAACCTATGTAATTCAAGCAGAAAGGTTTTAAAACTATGCATATACAACCCCTGGCAAAAATGATGGAATCACCGGGCTCGGAGGATGTCCATTCAGTTGTTTAATTTTGTAGAAATAAAGCAGATCACAGACATGGCACAAAACTAAAGTCATTTCAAATGGCAACTCTCTGCCTTGAAGTAACACTAAAATAAATCATGAAAAAAAAAGTGCTAGCCAGTAACGGTTACTTTTGTAGACCAAGCAGAGAAAAATTATGGAATCACTCAATTCTGAGGAAAAAAATATGGAATTATGACAAACAAACAATCAAAACAACACTCCAATACATCACTAGTATTTTGTTGCACCACCTCTGGCTTTTATAACAGCTTGCAGTCTCTGAGGCATGGACTTAATGAATGACAAGCAGTACTCATCATCATCATCATCAATCTGGCTCCAACTTTCTCTGATTGCTGTTGCCAAATCAGCTTTGCAGGTTGGAGCCTTGTCATGGACCATTTTCTTCAACTTCCACCAAAGATTTTCAAATGGATTGAGGTCCGGACTATTTGTAGGCCATGACATTGACCTTATGTGTCTTCTGTCAAGGAATGTTTTCACAGTTTTTGCTCTATGGCAGGATGCATTATCATCTTGATAAATGATTTCATCATCGCCAAACATCCTTTCAATTGATGGGATAAGAAAAGTGACAAGAAAAGTGTCCAAAACATCAATGTAAAGTTTGGCATTTAGTGAAGATGTAATGACAGCCATCTCCCCAGTGCGTTTACCTGACATGTAGCCCCATATCATCAATGACTGTGGAAATTTGCATGTTCTCTTCAGGCAGTCATCTTTATAAATCTCATTGGAACGGCACCAAACAAAAGTTCCAGCATCATCATCTTGCCCAATGCTGATTCGCGATTCATCACTGAATATGACTTTCATTCAGTCATCCACAGTCCACGATTGCTTTTTCTTAGCCCATTGTAACCTTGTATTTTTCTGTTTAGGTGTTAATGATGGCTTTTATTTAGCTTTTCTGTATGTAAATCCCATTTCCTTTAGACGGTTTCTTACAGTTCGGTCACAGACATTGACTCCAGTTTCCTCCCATTCTTTCCTCATTTGTTTTGTTGTGCATTTCCTGTTTTGGAGACATATTGCTTTAAGTTTCCAGTCTTGACGCTTGGATGTCTTCCTTGGTCTACCAGTATGTTTCCCTTTAACAACCTTTCCATGTTGTTTGCATTTGGACGAGATTTTAGACACAGCTGACTGTGAACAACCAACATCTTTAGCGACATTGCGTGTTGATTTAGCCTCTTTTAAGAGTTTGATAATCCTCTCCTTTGTTTCAATTGACATCTCTCGTGTTGGAGCCATGATTCATGTTAGTCCACTTGGTGTAAAAGCTCTCCAGGGTGTGATCACTTCTTTTTAGATGCAGACTAACGAGCAGATCTTATTTGATGCAGGTGTTAGTTTTAGGAATGAAACTTTACAGGGTGATTCCATAATTTTTTCCTCAGACTTGAGTGATTCCATAATTTTTACCCAGCTTTGTCAACAAAAGTAACCGTTACTTGCTAGCATATTTTTTTTTCAAGATTTCCTTTAGTGTTTCTTCAAGGCAGAGAGTTGCATTTTAAATTGTGCCATGTCTGTGATCTGTTTTTTTCTACAAAATTAAACAACTGATTTTTGCCAGGGGTTGCATGAGGCACTTGTTGGACTGCATGACTACAAATTGGAAACCCAAAATAAAATGCTAGTGCATATATTGCAGAAACTCGCTGCATGTAAAATAACCCTTAACCGACTAATAAAGGTTATGTACAATCACATTGGTTCGTAATTATATGGCTTTACACTTTCGGTCTTAATGCATTTTGTCTTACAAGCTCATGATAGAGGCTGAGGGACCCACCAGCCACACCAACCCCAACGTACGTTTCCCGTTTTATGCTTCTTGAGGGGACGTGGCTACGCCCGAATCTCTACCGGTATGGTTTGGTTTCCATCAATTGCAGAGAACTATCGGCTCATGCGTCCTGGCACTAAGGATTCCCCACCCACCCTCCTCCAATTCAATCCCCGGAACTAGGTCTAGCAGTAAATACTGCCCGAACATTATTTGTTCTGGTAATCATGAGAATGGGGAGGGGCAGGCGGCGCATCAGCGAGACAGGAAGTGCACGCACTTCTCATACAAACGTCGGGGATCTTAAGCCAGCAAATGGAAAATAAAGAGATACTGCAAATACTTATTCCATACAGTAAAATGTATACATAGACAGATCGTATTGACCTGGTTATAATATGTCCAGCAGCATAGGTAGACCATACAAATGTTTATAAGATACAAGATAGTTAATCAATTATAAACCGTCTCCATGATACATCATGGACATCCACCAGAGCCAGTGCGTATATGATGACATACATAGTACAGCAAACTTGCTCCGCATATAAATGAAGAAAGGCCAATGTAAGATCCAGATGCATGGTCAGTCTCAGTAAATACCGTTGATGGAGATGGTCGCAGCTTGATTCTATCTGAAAGATATGAAAGAAATAAAAACAAGAAATAATACAATTTAAAAGAGCACAAAAACTATATATATATATATATATATATATATATTGCTATAAAAAAGATGCAAAAGACCAACTTATAAAAAATAAGCAAAATTATTTGTCTCGTTTAAACCATGTGACGTCATTGTACCTAGAATGGTAATCCAATGACTCGTTGCAACAATTTTTTCTTTATATCCCCCCAACCAAAAAGGTTTTGGGATTGCAATGGTGATGAAGTCTAAAGTGTTGTGGGATTGGTTTTAAACTTGCCACATCCTTTACATCTTTTGCAGCCAGAATATCACAAATGTGCTCCCTTATTCTCACCTTCAACTGTCAGGAGGTGAGACCTATATAGACCGTGGGGCTTCCACAAGTAGCAAGGTAGATAGTGCAGGAGATATAGCTCAGTATGGAAAACTCACGTTTTCCATCAGTGCTATGGAATTTTTTTATCCTCACCACATTTTTGCATGCAACACGTGCTTCACATGGAAAACATCCTGTTTTTGTCACCATCCCGAAAGGTGTTCTTTTTTCGGAAATATAGTGACTATTTACCAAGATGTTTCTTAGATTTCTACTGCGCCTACTGGTCATCTGCAGATACTCCAAGAGATACTTGGAGAGTGTTGGCTAATTCTTGAGGATGCTCCAATGCCTACCCAGGATATTTCTCATCTCCCCCCATCGTTCGTTGAAGGTGAAAATAAATCTAATCCTTTCATCACCTGGTGCCCTTGATGATGGTTGTAACAATTTGTTACGAAACGTTTGTTTGGCTCGCCAGTAACTCTTCTTTATTGACCGGTTACTATAGCCCCTGGACTGGAATCTGGATCTTAGGTCCCCAGCGTGCACCTCAAAGTCCTTTTCAGATGAGCAGATTCATCTTATCCTCAAGAATTGACCAACCGGGACAGCATTAATGGTGGATTGAATATGGCTAGACGATACATGTAGCAGGGAGTTTGTTGTAGTTGGCTTTCTGTAGACATCAGTTTGTAAAAGGCCCACAGCATCTGGTTTCATTTTAATATCCAGAAAATTCACTTCCTCCCTGCTGCATACGTATGTCAACCTCAAATTTAAGTCATTGTTGTTCAGAGAGTCCATCATGCTCCTGAATCTCCGGCCTTATCAGCTTGCCATATAAAAAGAATATAATCTTGACCATAAATGCACATGGGCTAGGTTATACGCCCCTTCTCCACTAAACAGATCCCTCTCCCAGAATCCAAGAAAAAGATTTGCGTAGGATGGAGCGCAAGCCACGCCAATGGCAATGCCTCTCTTCTCAAGATACAAGATGTCCTTGAAGATGAAAAAGTTATATGTGAGAACAAACTTAAGAAGCTTGATGACCAACTCAAGGACTATGCTGTCCCAGTTGCTCATCCTCAGGAAAAAACAGACTACTGTAAGCCCTTGGTTATGATCGATGGAAGTGTAAAGAGCCTCTACGTCCACTGTAACTACCAACATGTCAGGCTCTAACACAATCCCATCAATCCTCATCAAGATATTTGTGGTGTCTTTGACAAATGACAGTAACATTTGAACCACGGGCTTAAGGTAGTAATCGATGAAACTACAGACTGGGTCACACAACTCACCTAGTCCAGAGACTACAGGATACTCTGGAAGTTCCACCAAATAATTGTGTATTTTGGGGATAAAGTATATGGTAGGGACCCTAGCATCCTTCACTAACAGACCCTCATAGATTCTTTTAGGAATAATACCCTGGCTAAAGGCATCAAATAAGATGGAATCTAATTCCCCTGCAAAGGATCTCATGGGGGAGGATGGCAGCCGAAGGTAAATCTCTCTGTCTCTTAACTGTCGCTTGGCCTCCTTTTCATACATGGCCTTGGGCCACACAACCACGTTTTCTCCCCTTATCTGATGGTTTTATAACAACGTCATCCAAATTTGACAGCTCATCAAGAGCTTGACGTTTCCTTGGTAGGTTGTCCCATTGTCTGTGTGTGGGGATCCTTTGAAGATCCTTCACCACCAGATCAGTGAAGATCTCCACAGCTGGACATAAAGATAAGGAGGGGAACTGTTGGCAGCAGATCATTCAGGATTCACTGAAAGCATGCTTTAATTAGCAACAAACAGGTACACATATGAAGGGATTTGTGGAAACAGGAATATACATCTTAAGGGTATGTGCACACTGGCCGGGTTAGGGTCGGTTTAGCTGTGTAAACCGCCGGTCGGTTTACATTAGTTTTATGTAAATTTATGTTAATCCAAATCGGCGTTTGGATTAAGATTAAAACCTATGTAAACCGACGCCCGCTGTGCACACACCGGCGGTTTACATATGCTCATCTGTTGCTAACCCGCTGGGTTCCCAGCGGGTTAGCAAAGAATGAGCATGTTCTATAAACCGGCCGGTTCTGCATCGGCTGCAAGCAGAATCATGTGCTGCTTCCAGCCGCTGCATAACCGCCGCCGCTAACCCGCTGTGCACCTGCCCGGCTCCCGCCTGTCACCCGCCGCACATACCCGCCAGGAAGCCGGTGGACGGCTGCAGAGCTTCCTGGCGGGTCCGCCCAGCCGCCGCCGACCAACCAGCCTACCAGTGTGCACCTAGCCTTAATGTCCCTTTGCAGCATCAGCAAGCTGCTGTGCTTCTCTTCACATGCACAGACACAGGAAACTACTTACACTCACATGGTATTTCCAGTGTGTGAGCCTCTGGGAGTGTTCCTTTTTTTTTTTTTTTTTTTAAACCAACTTTACTGAAAATGCACATGCCTAGCAATACAACACTTACACATACAGGATTGGAGTTGTTGCACTTAACATATTCCAACACCCCTCTCAACAACTACTTATCCTGTTAGTCCCATTGCGGTTCTGAAGTCCTCAAACTTGGCTCTTGACAATGGTTTTTTCATACCATATGCTAACATCTTTTCGGACTCACAATACACAAACTTTAGTACGGTACATACATGTATCATGCGTTAACGCATCAGTTATTTGAGCCAATAAGTATGCACAGATGCCATGAAAATGGCAAGGGGAAAAATGGATTCCTTAAATGCATCCTTCAAATGTATGCAAGCTCCCAAGTCTGCCCCTAGCCTGGCAGATCCGGCAGACACTTAGAAATTTTCTGCCAGGCAATAGATCTCTATGGTAACCGGTCGCTTACCGCAGCCGCCGGCTCCACAGAGATCTCCAGGATATGCGCTTTTGCAAAGCGCACAGGAAAACGCTGCAAACAGTGTTTCCTGTGCGCTCTGCAAAAGCGCATATCCTGGAGATCTCTGTGGAGACGGCAGCTGCGGTAAGTGTCTGGTTATCATAGAGATCAATAGACAGGCGGCGCATAGCGTTACATGCTTGTAACGCTATGCGCTGAGCCTGAAATTTTCTAAGTTTCAGGCTCATCCCCAGGCTAGGGGTAGACGCAAGTCTGACCCTAGCCTTACTGTACTCCCCTCAACTACATCGTCAGAGTATGATCTCCAACTCTGAGTCCCACACAGCCCTCCATACAGGACTTACATACAGCATAATGGCCCCAAAACCTCTTCACACTGTATAATGGCCCCCAACACAGCCCTCCAAAAAGTATAAAGGCCCCCTCATAGGCCAGGTTCACATTGCATTTGTGCTGTGCGTTTAACGCATCCCTTTGACAGCAACACAAACACATTTTAACAGATGCATTAAGGCATCCATAGACATGCATTGAACAAACGCATACTAAGGCTAGGGTCACACTTGGTAGGGTAATTGCGGTTACCGCATCCAGATCCAGATGCGGTAAGCGCAATTGCCTTCAGACACATTTTATTCACAAAATGTGTCTGGTAAACCGCAATGCGGTAACCGTATGCTTTGTTCATCCCTGCTGTCGCAGGCATGAACAAAAGGTTAATGTTAATAATAGATGTGGGCAACATGTCTCCAGGGGTGCCCCCCTCCCTAGAGACATGCTGTCCACTCAGGTGGCCATGTGAGGGGTTAATCTTGGCATTTATAGTATTGCTGGCTATTGTCCGCATTTACTAATTTATGAATGAACCCAGCGGCTCCTCTCTGTGTAGTAGATACAGTACGTAATGTATGTACTGTATGAGCCGCTAGCCTTGGTCCTGAAAGCATTAACATTATGTCTACAGGCAGCGCACCGCCATAGACCTAATGCTAATGCTTTCAGGACCAAGGCTAGCAGCTCATACAGTATGTACATTACGTACTGTATCTACTACACAGCGCTGAGCTGCCGGGTTCATTCATAAAATAGTAAATGCCGACAATAGTCGTCAATACTATAAATGGCCACATTAACCCCTCACATGCCCACCTGAGTGGACAGCATGTCTCTAGGGAGGGGGGCACCCCCTAGAGACATGTTGCCCACATCTATTATTAACATTTAACCCTTTGTTCACCCCTGCGGCAGCAGGGATGAACAAAGCATACGGCTGCCGCAGACATTCACATGTGCCTTGCGGCAGCCGCATGGGCTCCCACGGGAGCCCATTATAGCAAGCCTCCTGTGGTTTTCAAACCTCTGCGATAACTGCAGCCTGCATGATTTTTACCGCAGACTGCAATCCTACAAGCGGTAACTGCATGTAGAGCAATCTGGTTACTATAATGGGCTCCTATGGGCTGCGGTTTCTGATCTGGTTTTGAGCACTTTTACTGCTCAAAACTGGATCAGGATCCGCAGTGCCCTGCTGCAAGTGTGACCCTAGCCTAAGGCTAGGGTCACATTTGGGATGTTGCATCCATTTGAGGGATGCATTAAAGGATGCTTTTTTTTCCCTTGCCATTCCCAAGACATGTGTGTTCATTTTTAATGCATGTGTTAACACATGTGTGTCCCATAGGCTAGGATCAGACTTGCATCATGCATTTGCTAAAGACATGCACTATTTTCATGTGCAAATCATGAAAAACGCATGCATTAGCACATTCATAGGCTCCCATGTAAAAAATCCATTGCAAAAGTGCAATGCATTTGACGCTATGCGTTTTTTCAAGTGCTCTAAAAAATGTGGTATGCAGCGTTTTTTTGGTGCTTTTGCAAAAGCATTTTTTTAAACATGGGAGTCCATGGGTAATGGATACGTTAACACATGGCATGGATACGTTTACGCATGGTACGTATGTGTACCATGCGTTAAAGCATGCACAAAAAAAAGAAAAAACATGCCATGAAAATGGCAAGGGGAAAAACAGGATCCTTTAATACACCCTTCCAACGGATGCAAGGTCCCAAATATGACCCTAGCCATAGACTCCCATGTTTAAAAAATGCATGTGTTTTCAATAACGGCCCCAAAAACGCTGCAGACCGCGTTTTTGGGTGCAGTAACAAAAATGCATACCATCAAATGCATTGCAATTTTGCAATGCGTTTTTTTACATGAGAGCCTATAAATGTATTAATGCATGCGTTTTTCATGATTTGCACATGAAAATAGTGCATGCATTTAGCAAATGCATGACGCAAGTCTGACCCTAGCCTAGGGCCTCAGGTCCGGCAGAAACTTAGTTTATGCACGGAGCAGCGAATAGCGTTACCAGCAGTAACGCTATGCGCCGCCTGTCTATTGATCTCAATGGAAACCGGACGCTTACCGCATCCACCAGCTCCATAGAGATCTTCAGGACATGCGCTTTTGCAGAGCGCACAGGAAAACGCTGCAAACAGCGTTTCCTGTGTGTTCTATAAAAGAGCATATCCTGTGGAGCCGGTGTTTGCAGTAAGCGTCCGGTTACAATAGAGATCAATAGACAGGCGGCGCATAGCGTTACCTGCTAGTAACACTATGTGCTACTCCGGCCAGAAACTAAGTTTTTGCCAGATCCTGCAGGCTCAAGGGCAGACGCAAGTCTGACCCTAGCCTAACAGGCCCATAAATGCTGCAGCCCACGTTTTTATGTGCGCTACAAAAAAATGCATAGCGCCAAATGCAAACTTTAGGGAGGCGTTTTTTTAATTGGAGTCTATGGGTGCGTTAACGCATGCGTTTTTACACATGTTCACATGAAAATAATGCAATGCTTTTAGCGAATGCATGGGTCAAATCTGACCCTAGCCTAAAGCTGCCAAAGTAGACATGAGTCAGCAAGTATGGTCTAGTTCACATCTAAGGCTAGAGTCACACTTGGCATGCATTTTTTAAGGTGCTTTTTGACACCCTGCGTTTCTGCGTGCGTTTTTGCTGATAGGTGTGGGGGACTATTAAAAAACGCATGCAAAAACGCCTGTACCATTTAGTGCCATATAAAAACGCATGCGTTTCCCATAGGGCCCCATGCTAAAAAAAACGCATGCGTTTTTGAAAAAGCACCAAAAAATGCAGCATGCTGCGTTTTTTTGGTGCTTTTTAAAAAAAATCATGCATCATGCAGTATTTTTTGGTGCTGAGCCAAAAAAGCATACAAAAAATGCATGGCCCTTCAGACATGCGTTTTTTGCTATTGGGGCATGCATTTTTAACATGGGGGTCTATGGATACATTTTTCCATTCAGAAAAGACTAGTCTGAAAAATGCATGGAAAATCTGCAAGTGTGACCCTAGCCTAAGGCTGGGTTGCGTTTGCATGCGTTACCGCTAAAAATGCATCCAAACGCATGCAAAAACGCACCCACAGGGTGCAATGCAAAACGCATTGCAAATGTATGCAAAAATGCAAAATGCATGTGTTTTTGCAAACGCAGCCCTAGATGCAGCAGCCCACGTTTTTGGCTGCGTTTACAAAAATGTATGAGTTTTGCGTTTTTGCAAATGCACATGCATTTTTACATGCGTTTGCAATGTGTTTTGCATTGCACCCTATGGGGCGTTTTTGCATGCGTTTGGATGCGTTTTTAGCGGTAAACCACATGCAAACGCAGCCAAAATGCAGATGTGAAAAGGCCCTATGTGTTTGTTAAAATGCATAGGCAAAAGCTGACAGCAGCGTGTTTCAGTCCGTTACAACACAAACGCAATATAATGCAATGCTACAGATTTGTGCAGATCATCAGCACTGCATTATGCTTCATTTGCAATAGATGAATAGGATAGAAAGAGATAGGAAAGATAGGAATATAGATGGTAGAAAAGCTTTAACTGTGTCCCTGGTCTGTCTCCCGCTCTCTGCTGCTTCTGATGCTGATCATTACAGCTCATTAATTTTTACCCAGAGGCTCAAGAGCTGCAGGAAGCAGTAGACAGAGCAGGGAGACAGAGCAGGGACACTGGTAATGCTTTCTAGCATCTAGATTCCTATCTATCCTATCTCTTTCTATCCTATTCATGTATCTTTCTACCTATCCCATCATCTCATGTAGCGCATAAACGTTTGAAGTTTCTAAAATGTATGCGCTATAAAATGAATCAAAATGTCACTTTTGCTGTCCATTACAACAGAATCTGTTAATATATCCATTGTAACGGACAACACAAGTGCAATGTGAACCCTCCAAATACCATCATGGGTTCTATATA
This sequence comes from Allobates femoralis, assembly GCA_033576535.1. Taxonomy (NCBI): domain Eukaryota; kingdom Metazoa; phylum Chordata; class Amphibia; order Anura; family Aromobatidae; genus Allobates; species Allobates femoralis. Next base: position 486,645,110 of record JARQOC010000005.1, read on the forward strand.
TTATAATTGGCTCCATATATTATAATGCACCCCCAAATTCCTCCATATAATATGCACCACCCATTGTTCTCTATATAGTATAATGCACCCCCACAGTCAGGGCCGGCTCCAAGTTTTTGTGGGCCCCGGGCGAAACAGTCTCAGTGGGCCCCTTTAACACATACTATGATTCATGAATATAATATAGAAGCTCTATATGTAATATAGAGGCTCCTGGGTGGGTTGTATATATAATATTGAGGCTTTTCAGGGTTGTATATCTAATATGGAGACTTCTGCTCTGTATATATAATATAGAGGCTGCGGGCTGTATATATTATTTGGAGGCTGTGTGGGCTGTATATATTATTTGGTAGCTGTGCTGGGCTATATATACTATTTGGAAGCTGTGCTGGGCTGTATATATAATATGGAAGCTGTGCTGAGCTATATATATTATTTGGAGGCTGTGCCGGGCTGTATATATTATTTGGAAGCTGTGGCAGCCCCCGCAGCAGCCTCCAAATAATATATCCAGCCCAGCACAGCCTCCAAATAATATATATAGTCCAACACAGCTTTCATATTATATATACAGCCCAGCACAGCTTCCAAATAGTATATATAGCCCAGCACAGACTCCAAATAGTATATATAGCCCAGCACAGCTTCCATATTATATATACAGAACAACAGCAGTCTCCATATACCTCAGCAGCATTCTCCGCATACCCCAGCACAGCCTCCGTATACAGCCAGCACAGCCTCCGTATACCGCCAGCACAGCCTCTGTATACCCCAGCACAGCCTCTATATACCCCATCACAGCCTCCGCATACCCCAGCACAGCCTCTATATACCCCAGCACAGCCTCTATATACCCCACAGCTTATAACCCAGCACAGCCTCCATATACAGTCAGCACAGCCTCTATATACAGTCAGCACAGCCTCTATATACAATCAGCACAGCTTATATATGCAGTCAGCACAACCTCTATATACCCCAGTACAGCCTCTATATACAGGCAGCACAGCCTCTATATACCCCAGCACAGCCTCTATATACAGTCAGTACAGCCTCAATATACAGTCAGCACAGCCTCTATATACATTCAGCACAGCCTCTATATACATTCAGCACAGCCTCCATATATCCCAGCACAACCTCTATACACAGTCAGCACAGCCTCTATAAACAGTCAGCACAGACAGTGGCATAACTACCGGGGTCGCGGCAGTCACAAGTGCGACCGGGCCCGGCGGCTCAGGGGGCCCGGCCCCCGTCCAGTCTATGTCTAGCAAAGAAACAGCAGCAGTATGTCAGCAAGAGCGAGCTGCTTCTTCAGACAGTTTCACTTTATCAATTCAACTACAAGGAGTTGATGGGCTCCGCCTCCTTGAGACGCTGTGTGTGTGTGATGTTTCTGCAGTCTGCACTGATTCCCGGCCTCGCAGGAGGAGTGAGAGAAGCAAAAGTGAAGATTTATGCTGGACAAGTAGTAGCCAGCAAGTGAGGGGGGCCCTGGGCAGTGCCAGTGTGTGCCAGTGCCAGGCTGCCGCAAGCTATGGTGTGTGACTGGCAGCAGGTGAGGGGGCCTCGGGCAGTGCCAGTGTGTGCTAGTACAGACTGCCGCAAGCTACGGTGTGTGACTGGCATCAGGTGAGGGGGGGCCCTTGGCAGTGCCAGTGCCAGGCTGCCGCATGCAATGGTGTGTGTGACTGACAGCAGGTGAGGGGGGGCCCCGGGCAGTGCCAGTGTGTGCCAGTGCCAGGCTCCCGCTAGCTAGGGTGTGTGACTGTGTGTGACCGTGTGTGAGTGACTGTGTGTGTCTGTGTGTGCGTCATTGTGTGTGAGTTTGACTGTGTGTGTGACCGAGTGTGTGTGTGACTGTGTGTATCTGTGTCTGTGAGTACGTGATTGTTTGTGTATGACTGTGTGTTTAACAGTGTGTGTGTGACCGTGTGTGTGTTTGACTGTGTGTGTCTGTGTGTGTGTGTGGGCTGTATAGGGGCCAGTAGGACTGGGTGTGGGGGGCTGTACAGTGGGCAGTGTGTGTGTGTGGGAGGGCTGTACAGAGGGCAGTGTGACTGAGTGAGTGGGGCAGGTTGTACAGGGGGCATTGTGTCTGTGGGGAGGATATATGCTATATGGAGGGCTTGGAAGCTGCATTATTGTGTTATACTATATGAAGGGCTGTGATGCTGCATTATATTAAATGGAGGGCTGTGATGCTGCATTATATTATCTGGAGAGCTATGAGGCTGCATTATATTATATGAAGGGCTGTGATGCTGCATTATATTATCTGGAGAGCTATGAGGCTGCATTATATTATCTGGAGAGCTATGAGGCTGCATTATATTATATGGAGGGCTATGAGACGGCATTATATTATCTGGAGGGCTATGAGGCTGCGTTATACTATAATAGAGGACCATATATACCAGGATAAGGGCATACTCCAGGAGGAGAACCATACATAGCAGGATAAGGGACATTAATACATGAAGGGGACAGAGGTCAACTTGTGAGTCTTTATAGGATTTAGAACATTACATGGGGCCCATACATCTGACCAATGTGCGTGAGAGGGGGAAGGGGAGGGGCCCAGGTCCAAATTACGCACCAGGTCCCTTCAGACTCTTGTTACACCACTGAGCACAGACTCTATATACAGTCAGCACAGTCTCTATATACCCCAGCACAGCCTCTATATACAGTCAGCACAGCCTTTATATACAGTCAGCACAGCCTCTATATACCCTAGCACAGCCTCTATATACAGTCAGAAAAGCCTCTATATACAGTCAGCACAGCCTCTATATAGTCAGCACAGCCTCCATATACCCCAGCACAGCCTCTATATACAGTCAGCACAGCCTCTAAATACAGTCAGCACAGCCTCTATATACAGTCAGCACAGCCTCCATGGTACATATAATCTCCCATCCTGCTGCTTACAGTAAAAAACAAACAAACTGATCACTCACCTTCCATCCGCTCCTGGGGCTGTGTCCTCCTCAGATGCTTCCCCACCACATCCTTATAGCAACGGGCTCCCGAGACTGTGGAGCTTCCTCCTCCTTCCTGCACCACTGGGATGAGCTCACAGGGTGATGACTCATCACTCTGCTACAGTAGGCAAAGGAGGAAGCTCCACTGCTCCCTGTAGCCTGCACATGGCTAATCTGCATCACATGCAAATTAGCCATGTGCAGTGGGAGCTCAGCAGAGCACTCAGCTCCTTGGAGTCTGCCTGATGTGCCCCTTGTTAACAGGGCTGTCTGTCCCTAATGGGCCCCTGGATGTCAGGGCTGCCTGTCCCTGATGGCCATTGTGCCCCGCCCCCAGCTGATCAGGGCCCTGGCACTTGCCCGGGTATGGCGAGTGCTGATGCCGGCCCTGCCGACAGTCTTCCATATAGAATAATGCACCTCCACAGTCCTCCATATAGAATAATGCACCCCCACAGTCCTTCATATAGCATAATACACCCTCACAGTCCTCCATATAGTATAATGCACCCCACAGTTCTCCATATAGAATAATGCACCCCCAGTCCTTCATATAGTATAATGCACTCCCCCATAATCCACTATATAATATAATCCACCCCCAAAAGTCATATTGCACCCCTAAATTCCTCCATATAATATTATGCACCCCCTATAGTCCTCCATATAGTAATAATGCTCCTACTTAGTCCTCCATATAAAATAATGCACCCCCAGCCATCCATATAGTATAATACTCCCACATAGTCCTCCATATAGTATAATGCACCCCCAAAGTCCTCCATATAGTATAATGCACCCCCAAAGTCTTCCATATAGTATAATGCACCCCCAAAGTCCTCCATAGAGTATAATCCACCCCCAAAGTCCTTCATATAGTATAATGCACCGCCCATATTCGTTCATATAGTATAATGCACCCCAAACTCTTCCATATAGTATATTGCACCCCCAAACTCCTCCAAATAGTATAATGCACCCCCAAACTCCTCCATATAGTATAATGCACCCCCAAACTCCTCCATATAATATAATACAGCCCCAACTCTTCCATATAGTAAAATGCACCTTCAAAGTGCTCTTGTATTATTATGCACATGACATAGTGTTCAATGGTATGCCACTGTACTCATAGATTAAAAAAAAAAAGATTACTCACCTCTCTCTCCTCGGTCTTCACTAGCTGCTCCAGGTCTCCTCTCCTCAGTGTTCGCCCGCCCTCTCTGAGTCTCTGCACTGTGGGGCACCGACGCTGAGTGATGATGTAATTGCTCCCAGTCCCTGCCGTGCACTGCATGCAGAGACTCAGAGAGAGACAGACTCGGGAGAATGTGGCTGCGGCGGCAGCAACCAGGACTATAGGAGTGGGAGCGACATGTGCGGGGTGCTGCCCTACCACCAGGCACCCCTGCCAATGCCGCCCCCTGTCTATCAGCAGGGGTCGCCGCCTGAGGCAGACAGCTCATGTCGCCTTGTGGTAGGTGCGCCCCTGCCTGCACCGCCTTGCAAAGAGGTACACAAAACTATATATTGTAGATGAGCATGTTGATTCTTCTCCTGCAGAAGGTACAGTTTCATCTGGCCCACAGCCTCAGCTTGTGCATGCACCATCAGCAGTCAACTTCTTTGTCCCTAAAAGCAGGACTTGTGTATTTTAAATTAGGTCAATACTGTAATTGCATGCAAACTTTTCGGTATTAAAAAGGAAAAGAAAATATGTAGCCCTGAAAAGGACTTTTGGTTTTAGGTTGCACAGTATACCTATAGAAGGACTTTAATGCAATAAACCATACCTATATGTCTCTAATCACAAACTATTCCTCCATCACCAGCTATTCCTCTACTGAATGCAAGTATCAGTGGCTTTACAAGAATAAACAAAAGTATTCAACCCTTGAAAGTCTGATGCGCCCCAGGGCCGTGGGGTACTTATAACCAGGCTTTGCTGCTTCTGGGGAGTCACAGGGGTCCGTGACCCTGGGTGCAATGTCAAAGAGTTCTTTGGGACTATATAGGGATAGGGTGGTTTAAAGGAGAATTGTTCGTGATGCCACCCGTGGTTTGCGGCTATGGGTAGCCGCCGCTGCAGAACCTCTGGGGACGATGGAAGGGCATCTGTGATGTAGTGGCTACCCACAGGTGGAACGGGTCCCCAGAGCAGTGAATGAAGTAATTAATAGTCTCCGATAGGCAGGGGTTAACGCTAAGCCTCGTTACTTTGCTCAGTGGCCTTCACAACCGGTTGCCGCACAAATAACACAGTCTCACATAGTTCTGCAACTCTGTACCCGGGTTTACTCACAGCAAGCCTCACGTTTCAACAGATCATAGATGTTACAGTCTCTCAGATAAGCTCCAACCTGTGTAGTCTTTAAGAAATCGGGGTGCACTTAAAACTACAGTCCGGATAAAGGAAGCCGAAGTGTGGAGCAGAACTGAGGCCGACCCGATGGAGGATTATTGGCAAAAGAGACAGCACGAGGAAGAACAGGAGTGCCGATGCCGCCAAGAGGATGGTGGGCCCAGGAGGAGGAGAACCTTCGGGAGAAAGAGCGCGCCTGGAATACCCCTGCTACTGACCCAGCGCAATCCATCACAGAGAGGTGGTCAACTTCCACTTAGACAACGGGTGGGGTTTCATCAAAGAACCAGGCTTTGAGGAGGAAGTCTTTGTGAGCAGGTGCAATGTAGAATCTTACTACCAAAAGTACACTCGGGTAGGGACTTTTACCCAGGCGACCACGTGAGCTACACACGCCACTTGGGACTGATGGGATGGTATGCCCTGGGGGTATATAAGTCACAACCTCCCCGACTTGCATCTGAATTTGAGTAAAAGAACTGTGAAGAGTTTGCAGAATGTAGATAATTTGTGTAACACGTAGTTGCTGATAATGTACAGATATAATGTGCCTTGTGAATAGTTAAGTACCTGCTGTTTGATATAGAGTTTAGTAGATTTGAAAAAAGACAATCATGGACGGTTTGAACAGTTGCACTTTGTCTTGCAGTCCAGTGTAAAGTGCCTTGCTGAACTTTTGATTGAAGGATGTGATGGACACTGTTTAACCTGGAACTGGAACACTTTTACTATTTTTATATTGATAGAAAATGTTTTTTTGTTATGTAACGTTAAAGTACCATACCTCCCGCAAGGGAAGCCAAGAATTTGTGTTATGTTGCTGTTTATGCATGCATGCAGTATAAAAATGTTAATTCTGTTACCTGGTCAGGTTGCTGGAGCACGATCAAATTTAACCAAGGGGGAATGTGGCGCCCCACCGGTCTGGATGCCACGAGAGGTACTGCACCCAAGCCAGGGTGTGGTTCTCTAGCAGTCAGGAGATGGGGGATGGTAGGTGTAAAGATTGTACAAAAACTACTGAGAAAAAGCAGCATCAAAAAAACTTACCATCAATGCAAACATCAAAAACCAACACTGCACTTGCAGGATGCAGTCAGACCCCACTATGTAAAGCAAGCCCAGGTGCAGGCTGATAAAAATCACCTCTACCTACAACAAAGTGTGGGAGGCAACCTGCCATGCACATAATGGGCTTGCTTAGGACACCATTCACACTGATACAAATGATGCAGAGTGTCTGAAAGCTACCCACTGGCTCTGCCACCTTACCAATGGGCCACCCAGTACGATGCTTCTGCATCACTAGATGAACAGCGCCCCATGTAAAGATTGTCAACACACAAACCCCCACTTAGTATCCAAGGGACCCTGAATAAGCCCCGGACGGAGGACCCAGAGGAACAACAGGGGTAGAGAAGTGTGGTTGGGAAGGATAAGGGTCAGAACAGTTGAAGTTGCAAGAGGAACAGTAAAGAGCTAGCATGCAGAGCTGAGAGACTGGAGAAGTAAAGTCGAGTGATGAGGAGAGAACAAGTAAACTGCAGAGAAGGGGACTTGAGCGCTCATCCTGGGAAACCGAGAGGAAGGAACTCTAGGGGCATCAGCGGAGCTGAGAATGCCCGTGCGCCCGAATCCGGGACTGGCAATACCAGACAGAGGGGTTGTGGTCTAGAAACAGGGACCGGACCTGAACACCGCATGGGAGTCTAAAACCGAACCACTGAACCGGAGGCTATAAGCTTCATAGGAGCTGTATCTCACACACCTGGTGTATACCCAGCAAAAGCAGCCGGACAAGGGTCCGGGACAAGGTACCAATCGCCGATTAATACCTGAGGCTGCCGGATCAGGGCTCGGCGCACAGAAGTGCTGTCAAGCACAGGTGCTAACGAATGGAGAGCAGGGAGAGAGATAGAAAGAGAGAGGCCAGGACAGGCACACTACCAAGGATCTTATACCTGCTACTCTGATCTCTTAAAGACTACACAGGCCGGAACTTACCTAAGAGACTTTGTAACATGATATGACCTGTGGGGAAGTGTTGTGAGTAAACCCGGGTACAGAGACTGTGGTATTTGCGCGGCAAGCGGCTGTAAAGGCCACTGACCAAGGTAACGAGGCCTAAAGCTAACCGTGTTCAAAAATCCAAGGCAACACAAAGGGAGAATTGCCAAGGTAGTGGTGTGTAAACGGGGCACAGGGATGGAATCAGCGTCGCCTAGTGATTTCCCCGGGGCGTGCCACAGCATGCTGGATACCGCGCCCCATCAGCGATGATTGGTGGGGGCTACTGTGTAACCATTGGCTGTCCCTTCACAGGGCGCCATATTTAAAGAGCTGACCATTCACACTACACAATTGCAATGGCGTCATGTATTAGCCAGCCTTCCTGCGCAGGCTGGCCAATCATGACGCTATTGCGTTGTGCAATCAGCTTGTTAGCGTCATGGAATACACAACTCCGTCACACCTACGTTTTGGCGCCGCAGAACATGTACGCCCACATTCCCCTACTGATTGCGGCGTGTGAAGGAGCGACGGGATTCAACAGGCAGTTATCCGCAGGATCTGTGGGAACTTCCGGGGAACCACGATACCTTTAGTTGAGAACGCAATGGCGGCATGTACATGCGGTATCGGCGATTGTTAGCAACCATTAAAAACGTGCGCGTGCACGTACGGTTGATACCGGTTGCCAGGGATAGTGGCGGTGTGTAAAGGTACCCTTATGCCTCTCTGTGCCTGTCGGTGCCCACGCGCCACCCTTAGCCGGTTTTTGTGTCCCTGTGCCTGCTGTGTTGCCCCACCTCACTGTACTTGTCTGTGCCTCCAGTTCCTTCCTACCTTCCTGTGCTCTCCCTGTGCCTGTGTTTCCATGTGCCCCCCCCTGCCTGTGTCCCCTTTTGCCCCCCTCCTCCCTTTGCCTATGTCCCCCACCTCTCTGTGCTGGTCTGTACCTCCTTGTGTCCACCTTCCTCCCTGTCCAAAAAAGGAAAATTTCCAGCTCACCTGTATCAGTCAGCCCCGTCCAGCTTCCTTAGAGATCGGTGCTCGGATTTCAAAAACTCCCCATCCTGACAAGCCTGACTTGCTTTTATATCCAATGGAGATTGATTTGAAAGAATTTTTAAATAAAGGCTCGTTTTAATGAAAATACATCGTGATGCCGGAAACCCTCTTTATTTCATGATCTACCTCCCTGTCCGTTATGTGGCCCCCCAACTCCTTGCGCTCCCTCCGCCAACCAGTGGTTGTGTTTGCTTCCCTGTGCCCCCCTCCTCTCTGTGCCTCCGTGTGTGCCATACTGTTATGCGGTGACGTCAGTGAGGGCTTCTGAAACATGCGCATTGAGCATTATGAGGGTATGTGCCCACAGGACGTTGTCTGAGCAGTCCTGAACGCAGCAAAACCTGAACTGGTTTCAAGGATCCTAGAGTCCTTGCCAAGATATTTGTTGATTTCAGGTCATGCGTTTTTTGTGTGTTTTTACTGCATTTTTGCTGCGTTTTTGATGCTGTGTTTTTCCTGGGTTTTTTCCATTGACTGCACCAAAAACGCAGGAAAAATAGAGCATGTCAATTCTTTCCCATCCGCGCCAAAAATGCAGGGATTTGACCGTTCTTGACACTTGCAAAACCCAATGTGTGGGCACAGCGTTTCTGTGAAACACATTGGTTTTGCTGGGAATCAAAACCGCAGGAACAAATTAGCATACATTACCATAAAACCAATGGTAAACCGCAGGCAGAAACCGCAGCAAAAACGCACTGTGTGCACATACCCTGAAGCCCCTCAGTGCACCTTGGAAGTATTCGCAATGTGCAGCTGCGAAAAGGACGCTGCCATGGTGTCATACACAGAAGGTGGACATTTGAATTTTATCATCACGCCCAGTGGAGCGTGATAGACAGGCAGTGAGGGGAGAGATGGAGCCCTGGAAACCACCCAGTGTGAATACATAGAGTAGGCAAGAGAACTAATTAGCATACCAAAATGTAAGTGACAAAGTTGTTTTGCACAACCATGATTGGAAAGTTTTAGCTTAGACAGGGATGGTTAGGGATGTGGTAGGAAGGTGCAGGGACAGGTAGTGATAGGTTTGGGGGCAAAAATGAGCTGACAGGTTCCCTTTAAAGGGAACCTGTCACCTCCATAAAGCCCCCCAGGCTATCACTACCTGTCCCTTCATCTTCCTATTACTACTCTAACTATCCCTTTCTGGGTGTGATAAACAATGAAGGAGGAGGCGAGAGGGACACAGAGAGGACGCCCGGGGGGCTGGCAATGGTCACTCTTCTTTGAGCTGTCTCCCCATGTGCGCTCCCCCTGTATGTGGTCTCTCTCCCCCCTGTGCGCTCGACCCCTGTGCTTTGTCTCCCCCCGCTGTGGTGTCCAAAGATGGCAGCAGTGTAAGTGCGCATGCGTGCACCGGGTCACGTTGCCGCCATCTTTGTGTACCCTGGTATCCAAAGATGGTGGCTGCATGATTAAGTGCGCATACGCGCTGGGTATACGCATGTGCACTTCGGTGGTGATATGTGAGCGGCGGCGATTTCGGGTGATGGCTTCACCGCAGGTACTTCGCAAAGAGCCATTACTAACAGTAGGTGCTAAATTTGCATACCCATCACTCTATGCCCCCCGTGCACTCTCTGCCCCCTTCTACGCTGTCTCCCCCTCTGTGCCATCTCTGCCCCCGTGTGCTCTCTGTACCTCTCCCAGTGCGGTCTTTTCCCCCCGTGTGAACTCTCTTTGCCCCCCAGTGCGACCTTTCTGCACCTCTCAGTGCGTAATGTAGCTGACATATTTGGACACCTGGGTGTCCAGATGGCGATGGCATTACTAACTACCCGATGCACGCATGCGTATATAGTGTCCACAATCCCCCATACAATATGATGTCTCCACAGACCTCAGTAAAATATATCCCCCACAGACCCCAGTGTAATATGATGTCCCCACAGCCCCAATGTAATATCCCTCATATAATATGATGTTCTCACAGACCTCAGTATAATATATCCCCCACAGACCCCAGTGTAATATGATGTCCCCACAGCCCCAATGTAATATCCCTCATATAATATGATGTCCCCACAGACCTCAGTATAATATATCCCCCACAGACCCCATATAATATGATGTTCCCACAGACCTCAGTATAATGTATCCCCCACAGACCCCAGTGTAATATGATGTCCCCACAGCCCCAATGTAATATCCCTCATATAATATGATGTCCCCACAGACCATAGTATAATATATCCCCCACAGATCCCATATAATATGATGTCTCCTCTGTCCCACTGTAATATCTCCCACAGAACTCAGTATAATATATCCCCCACAGAACCCAGTGTTAAATATCCCCCCATATATATTTTGATGTCTCCATAGACCTTAGTATAATATACCCCCCACAGACCCCAGTGTAATATGATGTCCCCACAGACCACAGTGTAATATATCCCCCACAGACCTCCATATAATATGATGTCCCCACAGACCACAGTATAATATATCCCCCACAGAACCCAGTGTAATAACCCCCATATAATATGATGTCCCCACAGACCCCAGTGTAATATCCCCCATATAATTTGATGTCTCCATAGACCTTAGTATAATATATCCCACACAGACCCCAGTGTAATATGATGTCCCCACAGACCCCAGTGTAATATATCCCATATAATTTGATGTCTCCACTAGCTGGGTGCCCGATGCACATGCATCGGGATTCTAAAAGAGCGAGTCTCTGACTCGCAATGGCCGCTTCCGGCCAATGCTTCGCGCTGCTAAGGCGACTCGCCATGCCCGCTGCGCGGGCATAGCGAGTCGCCTTAGAACTGTTCGCAATGGCCGCTGCGCGGCCAATGCTTCGGTCGTATCCACATGACCACGACCGACTCGCATTGCGAGTGGACTCAGAAGGGGCAAAAAACCCATTCGCAATTATATAATAGATAGGCCTTAGTATAATATATCCCCCACAGACCCCAGTGTAAAATGATGTCCCCACAGACGTCAGTATAATATATCCCCCACAGACCCCCATATAATATGATGTCCCCACAGACCCCAGTATAATATCTCCCATATAATATATCCCCACAGACCTCATCAAATATGATGTTCCCTCAGTCCCAGTGTAATACCCCCCACAGACCCCATATAATATAATGCCCCACAGACCCCAGTGTAATATCTCCCATATAATATATTTCCCACAAACCTCAGTATATAATATATCCCCCACAGACCCCAGTGTAATATGATGTCCCCACAGACGTCAGTATAATATATCCCCCACAGACCCCAGTGTAATATGATGTCCCCACAGCCCCAATGTAATATCCCTCATATAATATGATGTCCCCACAGACTCAGTATAATATATCCCCACAGACCCCAGTGTAATATGATGTCCTCACAGCCCCAATGTAATATCCCTCATATAATATGATGTCCACACAGACCATAGTATAATATATCCCCCACAGACCCCATATAATTTGATGTATCCTTTGTCCCAGTGTAATATCTCCCATAGACCCCATATAATTTGTCTCCACAGCCGCAGTGTAATATGATGTCCTCACAGTCCTCAGTATAATATATCCCCCACAGACCCCATATAATATGATGTTCTCACAGTCCTCAGTATAATATATCCCCCACAGATCCCATATAATATGATGTCTCCTCTGTCCCATTGTAATATCTCCCACAGACCTAGTATAATATTTCTCCCACAGACCCCAGTGTAATATCCCCCATATAATATGATGTCCTACAGACCCCAGTGTAATATCCCCCATATAATATGATGTCCTGACAGACCCCAGTGTAATATCCCCCATATAATATGATGTCCTGACAGACCCCAGTGTAATATCCCCCATATAATTTGATGTCTCCATAGACCTTAGTATAATATATCCCACACAGACCCCAGTGTAATATGATGTCCCACAGACCCCAGTGTAATATATCCCATATAATTTGATGTCTCCACTAGCTGGGTGCCCGATGCACATGCATCGGGATTCTAGAAGAGCGAGTCTCTGACTCGCAATGGCCGCTTCGCGGCCAATGCTTCGCGCTGCTAAGGCGACTCGCCATGCCCGCTGCGCGGGCATAGCGAGTCGCCTTAGAACTGTTCGCAATGGCCGCTGCGCGGCCAATGCTTCGGTCGTATCCACATGACCACGCCGACTCGCATTGCGAGTGGACTCAGAAGGGGCAAAAAACCCATTCGCAATTATATAATAGATAGGCCTTAGTATAATATATCCCCCACAGACCCCAGTGTAATATGATGTCCCCACAGACGTCAGTATAATATATCCCCCACAGACCCCCATATAATATGATGTCCCCACAGACCCCAGTATAATATCTCCCATATAATATATCCCCCACAGACCTCATCAAATATGATGTTCCCTCAGTCCCAGTGTAATATCCCCCACAGACCCCATATAATATAATGTCCCCACAGACCCCAGTGTAATATCTCCCATATAATATATTTCCCACAAACCTCAGTATATAATATATCCCCCACAGACCCCAGTGTAATATGATGTCCCCACAGACGTCAGTATAATATATCCCCCACAGACCCCAGTGTAATATGATGTCCCCACAGCCCCAATGTAATATCCCTCATATAATATGATGTCCCCACAGACGTCAGTATAATATATCCCCCACAGACCCCAGTGTAATATGATGTCCCACAGCCCCAATGTAATATCCCTCATATAATATGATGTCCCCACAGACCTCAGTATAATATATCCCCCACAGACCCCAGTGTAATATGATTGTCCTCACAGCCCCAAGTATATATCCCTCATATAATATGATGTCTCACACAGACCATAGTATAATATATCCCCCACAGACCCCATATAATTTGATGTATCCTTTGTCCCAGTGTAATATCTCCCCATAGACCCCATATAATTTGTCTCCACAGCCGCAGTGTAATATGATGTCCTCACAGTCCTCAGTATAATATATCCCCCACAGACCCCATATAATATGATGTTAACCACAGTCCCTCAGTATAATATATCCCCCACAGAATCCCATATAATATGATGTCTCCTCATGTCCCATTGTAATATCTCCCACAGACCTAGTATAATATTTCTCCCACAGACCCCAGTGATATCCATATAATATGATGTCCCTACAGACCCCAGTGTAATATCCCCATATAATATGATGTCTCCATAGACTTCGATGAATGATCATCCAAAGACCCTTGTATATATGGCCCTCCGATCCCGTGTAATATATCCCCCCAGACCCTTAGAATGTCGAATGCCTGCAGGACCCCATGTGTAATATCCCATATAATCCTTGCATGCTACAAGGACCCATTAGATTATATCACAAGACCCCTGTTAATATATACCCCACAGACCCCAGTGTAATATGATGTCCCCACAGACCCCCAGTGTAATATATACCCCACAGACCAGTGTAATATGATGTCCCCACAGACCACAGTGTGATATATCCCATATAATATAATGTCCCCACAGTCCCCCCCCCAGTGCACTGTCCTCCACAGCTATATGACACATGTAGCGCAGTTTACTCTCCGGCCCTTGCTCCCAGGCCCCCGGTTGCTATGGTGACGTCTCACCAGTGGATGGCGCGCGCCGTGTTGTGACGTCATCGCCCAGAACGTTCTCTGTGTGGCGCCGGCCCCAACGGTCCTGCTGAAGAAACCGGCGGAGAGCTGATACCGAGTCTCTACTGGGTCGGCGGATCCCAAAACAGGGAGGAACAACTACAGCCGGAGGTGGAGGAGAGCGGGGCCCGGATGCTGGCCGAGGACAGAGCCGGGAAGACCGGAGGACAGAGCCAGCGAGCCGGGGCATATCAGGTTAATTATGGCTCCTGAGCGCCCTCTGCTGGTGGCTGCAGGCAGTCGTCATGATCATCTTCTGTATAGAGGAGTCCGAGCTCAGATCCTGTATAAGGAAATGGATCAGAACACAATTTACACCTGTTGCTGCAGATATCTGCACAAAGAATTCATGCGGGGCGGGGCTTGGGGCGTGGCCATCAAGTCTCGGGGTTCCCCCCCCGGATAGAGGAATTTCCGGGGGCCCCGAGACTTGATAGCCCCCCCCCCCCTCCTGTAATATCGCTAATCATATGGGCGCACTGCTGTCCCCTCTAGCAGCGCAGAGCGGGGAGACCTGGGAGAGCGATCTCCCTCTTTCCCTGCTGTCACACTGCCGCTCTGACTCCTCTGCGCAGCGCGATGAGCGCCGGCGCATGCGCAGATAGTCAGACAGTTTCAGTCAGACGTCACGCCCTGACGTCACTGCCTCCTTCCTGAGCGGGTGCTGGCGCTCATCGCGCTGCAGAGGACGGACTCGGCGTCGCCCCAGGCCAGGCTGCAGCGGCTGAGTATAGAAGGGGGGCTGCTGAGTGAAGAGATGGGCTCCTCCGTCACCAGCCTGGGGCCAAGGGTCCACACACTGCTCCACCATCCCATCTCTTCTGCTGCTGGCTAGGAGCCTGTAGTGGCTAGCAGTGGGCCCCTGGATGCCTGGTGCTGCGGGGTACCTGATGCTGCTGGGCCCCTGGGTGCTTGATGGTGCGGGTCCCCGGTGCTGCCGGGCCCCTGGATGCCTGGTGCTACCGGATGCCTGGTGCTGCCGGGCCCCTGGGTGCTGGGTGGTGCGGGTCCCCGGTGCTGCCGGGCTCCTGGGTGCCTGGTGCTGCTGGGCTCCTGGGTGCCTGGTGGTGCTGCTGGGCCCCTGGGTGATTGGTGCTGCCGGGCCCCTGGGTGCCTCGTGCTGCTGGGCTCCTGGGTGCCTGGTGGTGCTGCTGGACCCCTGGGTGCCTGGTGCTGCCAGGCCCCTGGGTGCTTGGTGGTGCCTGGTGCTGCCGGGCCCCTGGGTGCCGGGTGGTGCAGAACCCTGGGTGCCTGTTGCTGCCGGGCCCCTGGGTGCCTGGTGCTACCAGGCCCCTGGGTGCTTAGTGCTGCTAGGTGCCTGGTGCTGCCGGGTGCTTTGTGCTGCCGGGCCCCTGGGTGCTTGGTGGTGTCTGGTGCTGCGGGGTGCCATGGTGTCAGGTGCTGCCGGGGGCCTTGTGATGCCTGGTGCTGCCGGGTGTCTGGTGGTGTCTGGTTCTGCCGGGGGCCTGGGTGCCTGGTGCTGCCAGGCGCCTGGTGTTGCCTGGGTGCTTGGTGCTTCCAGGCCTATGGGTGCCTGGTGGTACGGGCCCCTGGGTGCCTGGTGCTGTGGTGTCTGGTGATGCCGAGTACCGGGTGCCTGGTGCTGCCGGTTGCCGCTGTGTGCCAGAGACTGGGAGCCAGAGAGGAAGAAGCTGGCGGGTACCTGGTGCCGGAGACCGGAAGCCGCAGAGGAAGAAGCTGCCGTGCCTGGCACGGGACCGGAAGCTGCACAGGTAGAAGCTGCCGTGTATCTGGTGCCAGTGACTGGGAGCCATAAGGAAGAAGCTGCCTGGTGCCGGAAACCGGGAGCCGCAGAGGAAGAAGCTGCCAGGTGCCTGGTGCCGAAGACCGGGAGCCGAAGAGGAAGAAGCTGCCGGGTGCCTGGTGCCGGTGACTGGAGCCGCAGAGGAAGAGGCTGCTAGGTGCAGGGTACCTGTTGCTGGAGATTGTGAGCCACAGAGGAAGAAGCTGCCGGGTGCCTGCTGCCTGGTGCCGGAGACTAGGAGCTGCAGAGGAAGAAGCTGCTGGGATCAATAGTGTGGAGTCAGGTAAGGCCTCCTCCTCATTCCTCCTCCTCCTCCTTCCTCCTTCCTCCTCCTCCTCCTTCCTCCTCTTTCCCTCTCTTTCTCCTCCTTCCCTCCTCCTCCTCCTCCTCCTCCTTCCTCTCCTTCCTCCTCCTCCTCCCCCTCCTCCCTCCTCCTCCCTCCTTCCTCCTCCTCTTCCTCCTCCCTCCTCCTCCTCCTCCCTCCTACTTCCTCCTCCTCCTCCTTCCTCTTCTCTCCTTCTTTCCTCCTCTTCTTCTCTCTTCTTCCTTCTTCTCTCTTCTCTCTTCTTTCTTCTTCTTCTCTCTTCTTCTCTCTTCTTTCTCTTCTCTCTTCTTCTTCTCTCTTCTCCTTCCTCTTCTCCTTCCTCTTTTCCTTCCTCTTCTCTCTTCTTCTTCATCTTCTCTCTTCTTCCTCTTCTCTCATCTTCCTCTTCTCTCTTCTTCTTCATCTTCTCTCTTCTTCCTCTTCTCTCTCTTCCTCTTCTCTCTTCTTCTCTCTTCTCTCTTCTTTTCTCTTCTCTCTTCTTCTCTTCTTCTTCTTCTTCTTCTCTCTCTTCTCTCTTCTTATTTTCTCTCTCTCTTCTCTCTTCTCTTCTCCTTCTTTCCTTCCTTCTTCCTCTTCTCCTTCCTCTTTTCCTTCTTTTCTCTCTTCTCTCTTCTCTCTTCTTCTCTCTTCTTCTCTCTCTTTCTTCTTCTTCTTTTCTCCTCTCTCCTCTTCTTCTTCTCTCTCCCTTTTCTCTCTTCTTCTTCTTCCTCTCTTCTCTTTCTCTCTTCTTCTTCTTCTCTCTTTCTTTCTCTCTTCTTCTCTCTTTCTCTCTTCTTCTTCTTCTTCTTCTTCTCTTTCTTCTCTCTCTTCCTTCTTTCTCTTTCTCTTCTTTTCTCTCTTCTTCTCCTTTCTTCCTCTTCTCTTCTTCTTCTTCTCTCTTCTTTTCTTCTCTCTTCTTCTTCTTTTCTCTCTTCTTCTTCTTCTTCTTCTCTTTTTTCTTCTTCTTCTCTCTTCTTCTCTCTTCTCTCTCTTTTCTTCTCTTTCTTCTTCTCTTCTTCTTCTTCCTCTTCTCCCTCTTCTTCTTCTTCTTTTCTTCCTCTTCTTCTTCTTCCTCTTCTCTCTTCTCTTCTTCTTCTCTTCTCTCTTCTTTCTTCTCTCTTCTTTCTTCTCTCTTCTCTTTCTTCTTTCTCTTTCTTCTTCTCTTCTTCTCTCTTCTTCTTCTTCTTCTTCTCTTCTCTTCTTCTTCTTCCTCTTCTTCCTATTCTTCTTCTTCTTCTCTCCTCTTCTTCTTCTCTCTTTCTTCTCTTTCTCTTCTCTCTCTTCTTCTTCCTCTTCTCTCTCTCTCTTCTTCTTCCTCTTCTTCTTCTTTCTCTCTCTCTCTTCTTTTTCTTCTTCTTTTTCTTCTTTTTCTTCTTCTCTTCCTTCCTTCTTCTTTCTTCTTTTTCCTCTTCCCTTCTTTTCCTTTCTTTTTCTTCTTTCTTCTCTTTCTTTTCTTTCTTTTTTCTTCTTCTCTTTCTTCCTTCTTCTCTCTTCTCTTTTCTTCTTTTCTTCTCTTCTTCTTTTTCTTCTTCTTTCCTTCTTCTTCTCTTTCTTCTTCTCTTTCTTCCTCTTTCTCTTCTCTTCTTCTTCATTTCTCTTTTCTCTTCTCTTTCTCTCTTTTCTTCTTCTTCTTCTCTTCTTCCTTCTTTCTTTCTTCTTCTTCTTCTTTTCTTCTCTTATCTTCTCTTCTTCTTTCTTTCTTCTTTCTCTTCTTTTCTTCTTTCTCTTTCTTCTTTTCTTCCTTCTCTTCTCTTCTCTCTTCTTTTCTTTCTCTTTTTCTTCTCTTCTTTTCTCTCTTCTTCTTTTCTTTCTTCTTCTCTTCTCTTCTCTTCTTTCTTCTTCCTTCTCTTCTTCTTTTTCTCTCTCTCTTCTCTTTCTTTCTTCTCTTCTCTTCTCTTTCTTTCTTTCTATTCTTCTCTTCTTTTTTTCATTCTTCTTCTTCTTCTCTTTCTTCTTTCTTCTCTTCTTCTTCTTTTCTTTCTCTCTCTTTTTCTTCCTTTCTCTTTTTTCTTTTCTTCCTTCTTTTCTTTCTTCTTCTCTTCTTTCCTTCCTTCTTTCTTCTCTTTTCTCTTCTTTCTTTCTTCTTCTTTCTTTCTTTCTTTTTCTTCTTTCTCTCTTTTCTTTTCTTTCTTCTTCCTCTTTCTCTCTTCTTTCTTCTTCTTCTTCCTTCTTCTTCTTCTTCTCTTCTCTTCTCTTTCTTCTTTCTTTCTTTTTTCTTCTTTCTTTCTTTCTCTTCTTCTTCTCTCTTTTCTTCTTCTCTCTACTTCTCTTTTCCTTCTTCTTCTCTTTCTCCTTTTTCTTCTTCTCTTTCTTCTCTTTCTTCTTTCCTTCTCTCTTCTTTTCTCTTTCTTTCTTCTCTTCTCTCTCTATCTTCTCTCTTTCTTTTCTTCTTCTTCTTCTTCTTCTCTTTCTTCTCTTCTTTTTATCTTCTTCTCTTCTCTTTTCTTCCTTTCTCTTTCTTCTTTCTTCTTTCTTCTCTTCCTTTCTCTTCTTCTTCTCTCTTCTTTCTTCTTTCTCTCTTTCTCTTCTTCTCTTCTTCTTCTCCTTTTCTTTCTTCTCTTCTTTCTTCTTCTTCTCTTCTTCTTCTCTTCTTCTCTTCTTCTTCTCTTTCTTCTTCCTTTTCTTCTTTCTTCTTCTTTCTTCTTCTTCTTTCTTTTCTATTCTTCTTTTCTTCTTCTTTTCTCCTTCTTTCTTTCTTCTTTCTTTCTTTCTCTCTTCTTCTTTCTTTCTCTCTTCTTCTCTTCTTCTCTCTTCTCTTCTTCTTCTTTCTTTCCTTTTCTTTCTCCTTTCCTTCCTCTTCTCTTTCTTCTTCTTCTCTTCTTCTCTTCTCTTTCTCTTTCTCCTTCCTCCTCTTCTCTTTCTTCTCTTTCTTTCCTTCTTCTCTTCTCTTCTCTTCTTCTCTTCTTCTCTTTTCTTCTCCTTCTTCTCTCTTCTTTCTTCTCTTTCTCTTCTTTTCTTTCTCTTCTTCTCTTCTCTTCTCTCTCTTTCTCTCTCTCTTTTCTCTTCTTCTCTTCCTTTTTCTTCTCTCTTCTCTTCTCTTCTTCTCTTCTTTTTCTTTCTCTTTCTCTTCTTTCTCTTCTCTCTTCTTCTCTCTCTTCTCTCTTCTTCTTCTTCTCTCTTCTCCTTCTCTTCTTCTCCTTCTCTTCTCTTCTTCTTTCTTCTTCTTTCTTTCTCTCTCTTCTTCTTTTCTTCTTCTCTCTTCTTTTCTTCTTCTTCTTTCTTCTCCTTTTCTCTTCTTCTTTCTTCTTTTTTCTTTCTTCTTCTTTATCTTCTTCTTCTTTCTTCTTTCTTTCTTCTTTCTTTTTTCTTTTTTCTTCTTCTTTTTTCTTTTTTCTTCTCTTTTTTTTTTTTCTCTTCTTATCTTCTTCTTTCTTTTCTTCTTTTCTTCTTTTCTTCCTCTTCTCTCTTCTTCTTTCTCTTCTTCTTCTCTCTCTTCTCTCTCTTCTTCTTCTCTCTTTCTCTCTCTCTTCTTTCTTCTCTTCTTCTTCTTTTCTTTCTTTTCTTTTCTCCTTCTCTCTCTCTTCTCTTTCTTCTTCTTCTTCTCTTCTTCTTCTCTTCTTTCTTCTTTTTTCTTCTTTCTTCTTTCCTCTTCTTCTCTTTCTTCTTTCTCTTCTCTCTTCTTCTTCTTTCTTCTTCTTTTCTTTTTCTCTTCTCTTTCTTCTCTTCTTCTTTTTCTTCCTCTTCTCTTCTCTTTCTCTCTTTCTCCCTTCTTCTTCTTCTCTTCTTCTCTCTCTTCTTCTCTCTTTCTCTCTTTTCTCTTCTTCTTCTTCTCTTTCTTTCTCTTCTTCTTCTTCTTCTTCTTCTTCTTCTCTTCTCTTCTTTCTCTTCTCTTTCTTTTTTCTTCTCTTTTCTCTTTCTTCTCTCTTTTCTCTTCTCTTTTCTTTCTCTTTTCTTCTTCTTCTCTTCTTCTTTTCTCTTCTTCTATTCTTTTCTTCTCTCTTCTTTCTTCTCTTCTTTCTTTCCTCTCTTTCTTTTTTTTTCTTCTTTCTTTCTTTCTTCTCTCTCCTCTTCTTTCTTTTCTTCTTTCTTTTCTTTTTCTCTTTCTTTCTTTCTTTCTTCTTCTTTCTTCTTTTCTCTCTTTTCTTCTCTTCTTTTCTCTCTTCTCTTTCTCTCTTCTTTTCTTCTCTTCTTTTTCTTCTTTCTTCTTCTTCTCTTTCTTCTTCTCTTTCTCTTCTTCTTCTTTTCTTTCTTTCTCTCTTCTTCTATTCTTCTTCTCTTCTTCTTCTCTCTTCTTTCTTCTTTTCTCTTTTCTTCTTATCTCTTCTTCTTCTTCTTTTCTCTTCTTCTTTCTTCTTCTTCTCTTCTTCTCTTCTTCTCTCTTTTCTTTCTCTTCTCTCTTCTCTCTTTCTTCTTCTTCTCTTCTTTCTCTCTTCTTCTTCTTTCTTTCCTTCTCTCTTCTTCTTTCTCTTCTCTTTCTCTTCTTTTCTCTCTTCTTTCTTTTCTTCTTTCTCTTTTTTCTTTTCTTTCTTCTTTTCTTCCTCTTCTTCTCTCTTCTTTCTTTTCTTCTTCTTTCTTCTTCTTTTCTTCTTTCTCTTTCTTCTCTCTCTTTCCTCTTCTTTCTTTTTCTTCTTTCCTCTCTCTTTCTCTTTTCTTTCTTCTTTTCTTTTCTTTCTTCTTCTTTCCTTTTCTTTCCTTTTCTTCCTTCCTCTTCTTCTTCTCTCTCCTTCTCTTTTTCCTTCTTTCTTTTCTTTTCCTCTTCTTTTCTTTCTTCTTTCTTCT